>PVLD010016258.1:0-45576 GCA_004027595.1 Dinomys branickii | reverse complement strand
ACAGTGTTATTTCATTATCTGAGCTTGATTATAGTTATTTTTATCCTTCTAGGGATATGAAGATTGGCTGAGACACAGAGCTGACAATGAAGTCAACAAGAGCACTGTTTATATTATTGAAAATGCAAAACGAGTGAGAAAAGAAAGTGAAAAAATCAAGGTTTTTTTAGTTTACTCCTTTTTCTTGTAGTAAAAACATACATTTGTAAGTGTATAATTCAGTGTCAATCATGCACTATGTTATGCAATCATCAGTGCTATCTAGTTATAGAATATTGTCATCACCCTAACGTGTTCCTATAAGTAGTCATGAAGTAGTCACTCCACACTTTTTATCACCCTAGTCCCAGGAGCACTGATCTTCTTTCTGTCTCTTCTTTTTGTCATTTACATATTTAATATTTCATACAAATGGAGTCATAGACTATATGACTATTTGTATCTGGCTTTTTTCAGAGTAATGCGTTTTAAGATTCTCTAGGGTTGAGGGTGTAACCTAGTGGTAGAGCACTTGCCTAGTGTGCTGAAGGCCCTGCATTCAATCCACAGCACCACCTGGGGGATGGAAGGGGGAAGATTCATCTGTGTTGTAGCATGTAACCATCGTTCATTTCTTTTGATGGCTGAGTAGTACCGTACCATTGTATGAATATACTATATTGCCACATTTTATTCATCAGCTACTGTACATTAAAGTTGTTTCTACTTTGGGGATATTATGAATATTGTGACTACAAACATTCAAGTATAAGTTTTTGATTGAACATGTATTTTCAATTCTTTGGAATATATACCTAGGTAGACAATTGTTGGGTCTATGGTAATTCTGTGGGTAACTTTAATGAAGCGACAAACTATTTTCCACAGTGGCCACTTTTTGAAGATCTCAGACAGTTCATTTTTATCCAAATTGTTTATTACTACCCAATAAGCAATTCAGTGTCAAATAACATTTCAGACTTACCAAAATCAGACTTCTTTGGTTCCCATTAGATTTTTTTTAAACAGACTATATTTTTAGGGCATTTTTAGGCTCACAACAAAATTTAACAGACAGTGCTCATATGTAGTACTCACTACCCTGCCATATACACAACATCCCATCCTAGAATGGTATGCTTTCATCCAAAGTCCATAGTTTACATTAGGGGTCATCCTTTTGGTGGAGGAGGTGAGACAGCTTCTCACTTTGTAGTTCAGGCTAGACTTGAACTTGTGATGATCCTCCGGCCTCAGCCTCCCAAGTGCTGGGATTACAGGCATGTACCACCATGCCTGGTATAGGGTTCACTTTTATGTTATACATTGTATGGATTTTGGCAAAAATGTATCTAAGAGTAGTATCATACAGGGTAATTTCACTACCCTAAAAGTCCTCTTGTGTTCTGCCTGTTAATCTCTCACTCCCTCTTCCTCCTGGCAGCCACTAATTTTTTTTAACTATCTCCATTGTTTTACCTTTTCCAAAATACCATATTATTGGAATCATAAAATATGTAGCTTTTTCCTTTTAGTTCTTTCACTTAGTAATATGCATTTATATTTTCTCCATGTCTTGCCATGGCTTAATAGCATATTTCCTCCTAGTGATGAGTAATAATCTATTTTCTGAACGTACCAGAGTTTATTCATATACTTTCTCTCCTGACAGGTATACTACTTGCTTTCTGGTTTTACAAATTATGAATTAAATTCCTCTGTGTGTGCAGGATTTTCTGTAGGCATAAGTTTTTGCTTCATTTGAGTAAATATAAGAGATCAGAGTTGCTGGATTTGTGTAAGTGTGTGTTTCATTTTGTTAGAAACTGGCAAACTATCTTCCAAAGTGGCTATATGCTCTATCATTTTGCATTCCCAGAAGTAATGAATGAGAATTCCTATTGCTCCACATCCTCATCAGTATTTGATGTTCTCAGTGTATTACATTTTGGCCATTGTAATGGATGTGTAGTAGTGTTTAGTAATTTTAAGTAGTATTTTTATGATGATATGATGTGGCTCACCTTTCCATATGCTTTTTTTCTCATCTAATACTTTGATGAGATGTGATTGATCTTTTGTTCATGTTATAATCAGAAAGTTGTCATTTGTGTGATGAAAGAGGTCTGCATATCTCCAGTATTAAGAAATTGTCTTGAAAGTTCTTATAGTAATAATATTAGAGTGGAAGGGATACTTGAGTCCCCATTTAGTGTTGAACTAAAGTAGGTTAAGATGTGAAGTTTTCTGTGTAAGCATAAAAATTGAGCATCATTGTTCAGCATAAATACAAAAGACAGGCTAAATGATTTATAGCATAAAATCTGTTGCTCACAGGGCACTAAGTAAAATTGCAAAGTAGGCCTTTTTTCTCACCTCTCATTTCTTTCTTTCTTTCTTTTTTTTTTTTTTTGGATTTTGCTGTAACATCACCCTAATGCACCTTTAGAAAAGCCTGCATATCCTACCTTTCCTTCAGCAGGCTTCTTTGCCTTAAAGCTCACCTCAGCCAGTTATAGTTTTGATTAAATAAGTTGACACTGCCGAGTAAAATGCAGTTTTATTTAGCCGCTTTGGGAGGACTCGTGTGTGGGCCAAGATGATTATAGGAAATTAATGTAGTCTAAGAGATTCCTGGGCTAAGGAGTAAGGGTTAAGGGCTTGACAAGACTGGTTTTGAGCAGGAGAGTGACTTGATCTGCAGCCATAGTACAGTGGGAATCCTTTGAGTGACTTGATATTGTTTTAAAAATAAAACTCCTGCGAATAGGCAAGGTGGAAACTTGGACAGATCTGCAATTAGGAGACTAGGTGAGGTGGCTACCATAATAATATAGTCAAAAGATGGTGAAAGCTTTTATTAGGATTATAGTAGTATTGATAATGATAATAAAATAGTAATTACCGTTTATATGCTATATACACCAAATATTTTCTTCCACATTATATTTGCTCATTTAAACCCCACTTCACAATAGCCGTATGAAGTAGATACTTTTATTATCCTTTGTTATGAATGATGAAAATAAAGCACAGAGAGTGTAAGAAACTACTAAGTGGGAAAGCTTGACTTTGAATTGAAGCAAATCTAGATGTCAAGTCTATTTCTTAACCGCAACTCTGTACTGTCTATCTGGATTTTAATGGAAATGGATATACTTGGAGGCAGAATCATCAGGACTTAATGATTTATTATAGGTAGGGGGATAGTGAGGGAAGGAGTAAAAAAGAGAATAAGAAAGCTTTCTTGCTTTTGATCTAATTGAGTGAATTGCAATAGTACTATTACATAAAATGCTGGTGCTTCATTGAAAGCACGAGTTGGGAGAGATGGTACAAAAACAGATTTAGAAAGACGTGAGTGAAGAGAAATCGTGAATTCACTTTTTGCCGTGGTATTATGCTTGGAGTCCCGAGGAGATGTTTCAGCTAGAAGGAGGAATTTGGGTTTCAGTATATACTGTACATGCTATAGGAAGCTGTGGGCCTGATGGAATCACATGGTGTAACAGGACAGGAGGAATTCCAATGAAAATATATAAAATTATTTTTAAAGGAAAAGGTATAATTTTTTGGCATCAGAAATACTGGAAACTACATACAGTAAAATATTTTTCAGTAATATGTCTTGTGTTAGAGCCAAAACCAAATAAAGGGTTGTGCTCTTGAACTTCAATCAGTGAATCAATCAAAATGTGTTGAGATGCTATGTGGAGCTCCAAAAGGGTTAAAAGGGATGAGAAGAGATGAGTCATGCTAGAAAAGAGTTTTGTGGTCTACTCGAGTAGTTATAACATGTAATGGTAAGAGAATAAAAACACAAGAAGGTAACTGATAAGAACCCAGTAAGTTTTTTCAAATGAGGTGGGATGAAATAAATTATAGGAGAGCTACAGTGTATAAACATATCAGTCAGGGCAGAGAGTGAGAGATGATGCCAAAGGGTAGAAAGGAAATTCCTTAGGTTAGAATGAAGAATTACCCTAGAGGTAATAGTGAAAGTAGTTGCATTGATCATCTTTTCTACTATAAGTGTCAAATACTATAAATTTTCTTCCAAATACTACTTTGTATCATCAGCTCACAATTTTTTAGTATGTTAAGTTTTCATTTTTATTTAATATAATATTTTCTGATTTGTGTTATAATTCTTCTTTGATTCATGTCTTACTCAGAAGTGTGTATGTTACACAATTTCCAAATGTTTTCCCAGATAACTTTTGTGTTATTGATTTCTAATTTAATTCTATTATATTCATAGAATGTATTTTGTATTTTTCAGTTATTTTCATTATATTAACATATCGTTTATGAGCCAGAATATATTTTGCTGTTATGTACACTTTTTTAAAAAAGGATCTAAGAGAATGTGCATTCTGCCTTTTTGGGGTGGAGTTTTGTGTAAATGTCAATTAGATCAACTTGGTTGATGATGATTTTAAGTCTTCTCTGTCTTACTAATATTTTCCTGGTTTACTGCTGATTGAAAACAGAGACGAGAAATCTCCAACTATGACTGTGAATGCACCTCTTTTTCTTCTTAGTTCCACCAGTGTATTTAGTAATTTGTAGTATTGAGTGCAAAAATATTTAATATTGTTATGTTTTCTTGACGAATACACCCCTTTATCCTTATGTAGTACTTCGGTTTGTCTCTAGCAGTTTTCCTAGTTTGGAAATCTAATTTATTCTGATACTATAGGTCAATCCAGATTACTTTTGATTGATGATGCATGTTTCTATCCTTTCACTTTTAACCTTTCTGCATCCTTTTATTCCTAATGTTTTTTAGACCAATCTGAACATCCTTGTTTTTTAATTGGATAGTTCAGAACACTAACGTTGATATAGCTTGGTTATCTGTCTCATCTGTTTTGGATTATTTGAGTATTTCTGTGATCTATTGGCTCACGAATTTTAGCTTTTGTAAATTTTTAAATGATTGCTCTAGAATTTAAAGTAGACATTTTAACCCTGCAGAGATTGTAGTCAAAAGAGTTTGTGTCTCAGATCAGGTTTGACTTTTGATGAGTTGAAGTGTTAATTTCAGCTTCAAGTAATATTAAACTACCTCTTCTGTTTTTTTTTTTTTTTTTTTTGGCGGTACTGGGGATCGAACTCAGGACCCTGCGCTTGCTAGGCAGGTGCTTATTCCACTGAGCTATATCCCCAGCCCTAAACTACCTCTTCTGTAAGAACCTTTTTAACAGTTTATTTTCATTTTGTCATATTTTTATGTTATTTTAGTGATTTTACATCTGTATTTTGTAAAGTCCATAATACATTACTGATTTTGCTTTCTTACACAGTCAGTTGTCTTTTTTATGATAAATTATGTATAACGTAACATGTATCATTTATTTTAAGTATTCAATTCATTTCCATTAGGTATATTCATAGTATTCTGCAATTATCATCAGGATATTTTCATTATCAAGTAAAACTCTATACCCATTACACAATAAACCTCTCCCCTTTAGTTCCTTATGATTTCTACCTTTTTGTCTCTATGAATTGTTAGTATTGGGTATCTCATACAAGTGAAACTTGGCATTTTCCTCTTTTTCTAGAATTCATCTCCGTCAAAATTCCCTATCCACTTTTAAATGTTGTCTACCTTTCCGACTAAATACCTTAGCATCTTAATTATAACTATTTTAAAGTCTTTGATTTGTATTCCAAAATCTGGACATTATAGGTCTGGCTCTGTTTAGCCCATTCTCAGTGATGACTCATTTTTTCCTTGCATTTTCTATGAATCTTTTAAAAAATTTGGATTTGGGACATTGTATGTAAAAGAATGGCAGATCAGTAGTATGTATGTTCTAAAACAGGTCTGTCTGTTCCATCAAGCCGTTAGTATTGGTGGTTAAATCAGTCTAGTGAGGCATAGGGCTGGCTTTGGTGTTTTTGTAGTCACTGATATTCCCAGGGCACCACTGGAGTTCAGTCGCAGTGAGTGGTAGACTGCTGTTACCTTGAGCTTTGTGTGGGATGTGGTGTGCCAGAGTCACTGTTCCCAGCGTTCTTATTCCACCATTCTCTCCTAAGACACTCTGGGCTCCTGAGCCACAGAGTGACTCTCAGTGTCCTACTTCTCCCCCAGTGGTAAACTGCTATTTCTCATTTGTTATTCAGTACAAGCCCCCCAGTGGAAACAGAATAATTTATTGGTTCTTCTGTTCCAGTCTCAATATTAGGTAGCCTGTATGTACCTGAATCCCAGTGTGGAACTTTCTCACTCTCACTTCATGTGTAGTCAGGTCCTTGATACAAATGGCATTCCTGTCCCATCCTCTGAAGCAGAGTTGCTTTTGCTTCCACTTCCCCTATAGCAGTAAGGACATTTCCCTGAAACTATGCCAGGCAATGTTTCCTACCTTTCTCTTACAATTGTGGTTCTGTTGTAAGCAGCTTAAGTGTTTACATCAGTAAGGAATGAAAGACTCAACAAAACAAAATACTGTTTACAACTTAGTTCAATTATTGATGCTGTTGTTCTTGGCTACCCATTAAGATGGGTGAAGAAAATGAAATGGTTCCTGAATAGGTCTTGCAAAACAAATGTTATATAAGTATTCACAAGTTAGGAGTAAGTTGCATGATATTAATAACCATTATTATAAGTCCCTATCAGATGGTTGTGTGCTGAGCACTTCACTTAATGCTTTACTTATGCCATCGTTTCATTCTCACATCAGTCCTCTGAGGTAGTCGCAGTCATTTAAGACACTCACCCAAGGTCATGTGGTTAAGTGGCAGAGCTGGGAAGTGAACTCAGGTTAAAAATTCCAAGCTTTTAACTATTAGGATTTGCTCCCTACATTATTAAATTATTCATGATTTCTTCTCATGATTTTTTCCTCTATCTGAGTTATGGATACTTGCTGATAAGAAATAATTTTTCATTGCTTTATTGATTCTTGTAATAGCAGATGGATTCTTAGAAACTTCATCCAAAGAAAAATATTTTTTAAATACAATGAGGAAAATTGATGCCACTCTAGCAGGTTTTCTGTGCAGTAAAGAAAGAACTGACAGAAGTCATAGCTGTTGTTACATGGCAGGCACAGTATGTTGAAATATGGTGGAAAGTAGGAGTTCAGCAGTATTGTGTTCATAAAGTGCCTAATTTGTAAGAGGTAGATTTTCTTTGACTCATTTATGAAGCAATGGTGTTCATTGTCTTACCAAACATTAGTGCCAGAAATACCAGAGAGCAAATGGGTGTCAGAATTGTTTCTTGTAGAGGTAAAAGTCAGTGCTAAGGTAATCTGAAAGCATCCTAAAGGGTGTACTCTTGTGACCTTAAAGAGGATTCTGGAGGTTGAGTAATATTTTTTCATTGAAAACATGGTGTGAGATGCTGAGGTACTCTCAAATTCCTAGAGCTAGATCTGTTTCTTATGCATGTTTTGACTTTAGTTGGTGATATAATGAGTTCTTCGTTGGAACTTAAAATGTTTATATTTATTTTACTCTCCGTTCTAGGTTGGTGATGTAGTAGAAGTACAGGCAGATGAAACTTTTCCCTGTGATCTTATTCTTCTCTCATCCTGCACCACTGATGGAACCTGTTACGTTACTACAGCCAGTCTTGATGGCGAATCTAATTGCAAGGTAACAGAGAGTAAGCCTCGCCTGTGTTGAGCTGAGGATAGTTAATTATACAATACTGCTTCCTAGCACTTCTAATCTCTTTATTTTTCCTGTTCATGTAGGTTTTGTATTTGAAGACAGCTGTTATGTAATTGTCTTTTTAACTTCTAAGGAACTCATCTTTAGGGAAAAAGATGATGTTGGGTGGGGAAGGTTATGCCTTAAATAAAAGCCGCAGCAATTTTTATAGTGTTGCTAGAATTTCATATTGAAACATCCACTTAATATTCCATTTAAGCTTTTGTAAATGGAAGTAATTGGAGGATGAAAGTTTATATAAGTATAAAAATAATTCATGTACTCTAACCTTGCAACTTGTTCATTTTTTATTCTAAAAGTTATTTGTATTTTAATTTAAAAATGTTTATTCCTGGGTTATAAGAAATCTAACCTGGGTAATATGATCCCATTTTTTAATATCTTAGGGTACAGTTTGGCAGATGTTTGCTTTATTACAACTAGGAAGGATTTTAAATGGTTGAAGTAAGTTTCGTGAAAATGGGTGATAACTTACTTTCTTGGTAATTTCTGGTGCAGCCAGTTCTTGGTCATCGTCCAACATTCCACATCATGTGAAGATGGATTTTTCACTGTGCTGTGTTTGAGGAGCATTTCTCATGTGCTTGCTGGGTATATCTCTGGAGTGCTCCTCTACTCATTTATTTCCTTCAGAGCGAGACTTGGGGCTCAGTATTTCAGACAGGAACTTAACGTGATAGAGGATGGATTCTATGTTTCAAGGATGTTATGATGAGTTAGTGGCATTTAAACTGTTCAGAAACAGTTATATTTTAGGGACTGTCAAGATAAAATCAAGAACTCTACCTAATAAGCATTTATAGAAAGAAAACTTTTAATATTTATTTTTCCACTGAGTTAATCTGATCCAGTCAGGTTTTCAAAATCAGGCAATAGTTTTAAATATAACTCAGGCAGCTCTGTACTATTCCCCAGCGACCATGTCAACAGCTTCCCCATCTGCATAAGCATTTGCTCTGTGAGTCTGCATTAGCCCTTGTTCTGATGATTTATAAGTGGGCTCGTTGAATCTTGCCTTGAGTTTGATTGAATCAAGTTCACAATGTACAGTAATAGAATATTCTAACATAAGACACATCATGTTCAAGTCTCTTATACAAACTAATGTTTAGCATCTTCAAGACCATTAATTAAACTATGTCATAAAACTATTGATAATTTTTCTACTATTGGCAAAAATTTTGGATTATTTTGACCAAAAGGGTTATGTTCTATTCAAGTGTGTATCTCCGCATTGCCATATACTATAGTGAACAAAATAATAAGTCTCAGTTCTGTAAGTGGGAAAAAGAATAAATGTATTAAATATGTATTAAATTTTTATGGAGTTTTCAATTACATGCATGCCACAAATGGAATACTCTCAGCTGTCAATATCAAGAACAAGTCATCCTTGTTTTTTTCTTTTAACTTTGAGATTTCTTCAGAGTAAGGTTATCTTTCTAATTATTTTTAATTTATGTAACTTATTTGGTGGGAAGTGTGCATCAATATTTGTTGTATTCTGCCAAAGTGTCTTACTCAAACAGAGTGTATTTCTGGAATCAGTTGGGTGTAGAGTTTTGGAAAGAAACACTTTTTTGTACATATTTGCCTTTTCTTCTGCTTTCATCTAGACGTATTATGCAGTACGAGATACCATTGCACTGTGTACAGCCCAATCCATTGATCGCCTCCGAGCAGCAATTGAATGCGAACAGCCTCAACCTGACCTCTACAAGTGAGAATTACCTGGCTTCACTTTACTGCTATTTGTTAGCACTTTTTTTTTACCACCAGTATTGCCAAAAAAAAGAAAAAAAATTTAAAAAACCACCCACCACTTACCAGGCTACTGTAGTGTATGTTTTTGTGAGCTGTTCTTCCTTCTGGCTGGGAAATGAATCAGATCAGTCTTGTTCACTACCAGCCTAATATAAATCATAGTAGGTCAAGGCATCCTATGATTTTTATTTTTGTTACTTATAAACATGGCCATCTATCAGACTTTAAAATTATGTTATCCCATAAGGCTGTTCTATCAGACTCATGGAGTATGCAAAAATAAACCTTTTTCATGTCATCCAGCATTAAAAGGAGAAGGTGATACGGGGCCATGCAAGTAGTAGGCATAGTTTTTACAATGATCACAGTGAACTAAGGATTCCAAATAAGCTGTTTCTTGACCACAGTTAATAGTTAAGTAGAAGGGGCAGTAAAAAGGTATAATGTCTTCTGTTTTATTACACATAGGCTGTCTGGATTAGGTTTGCTGATTAACAGACATGGTGGTTTCTCAAAAATTTGGCATTTGATTTTAAGACTGTTTAGTCTGGTTGATTAGAACATGGTGCTAATGAAAGTATAGTAACAGTTTTATCCCCATGTGGCTCAGCTTCATTCTCTTACACCATTACAGGTGGCACCTGTTGCCTAAGCCAGCCATTTTGTTAGTAATGCTGTTGGTCATAATGAGGAGCCAAGCGGATTGATGTGGTTTACGCTAACACCTAACAGTGGGAAAACAAAGCATTTATCATAATTTGAAAACAGTGCCCTCCTTCCTTTTCTTTCCCATGATTCCTTCTTTCCTCTTTTTCTTTTTTCTCTTTTATTCACCTTGACACTGGGAACTAGGGCCACAAAGTAAAACAAGTATTCTCTACGTTCAGGGAGCTCACACTGAGCAAGGAGATAAAATAGGAAAGCTAAGCTTAAAGCACAGTAATGGGTGAGAACAAAGTCCAAGGAGTCCCAGAAGAGGGAGTGGCCTGTTTACAGAGCAGTTTATATACTCTTGAATATTCATAGGGAAACCCCAGAATTTTTCATTTGCCCTGAATGTTAAGAATTTTGAGGTAGACAAGATTATTCATAATTTCTCTAGATTACATTGAATCCTTTATAATGTGACTTCAGAATACCTTGTACTACTACCACCTTAGTAATAATCCCTTGCATTGTATTTGTATTGCATTATTCACTTTTCTGTTTTTTCGGAGACAAGGTCTCACTGTGTAGTTCAGGCTGGCCTCAAACTCAGGGTGATCCTCCTACCTCAGCCTTTACTTACCTTTTTAAGGGCAAGGAATATGTCTTTATTTATTAGTGTATCTTCCACACCTAGTGTAGTTCTGGCACAGTTAGCATAGGATGAATGAAGTAGCAGGTCCTCCTATTTTGTGTCTATAGTAATGTAACATCTTTCTGTTTTCCTACAATGCAAGTACTGTTCATAGTGCAAATTGCTGAACACTCATAACACTCTTGTTAAGGAGGAATTAGACCTTTGTACTCTATTTTGCAGAAATGCAGGTTACCTTGTGCCCAGCCATATTAAATGCCTCAGCCAAATTCACTGTTGAGATCAGGTGCAAGACAGAGGCTTAACATTTATCAGATAGTAACCATGGGTTCATTGTCTAAGACTTAATGCTATGGTTTAAAAAGCTGTCCTTGGGACTGGGAGCATGAGTATCAACCTGAAGTGCTTGAATCAGAAGCTCAACGATGGGTCCCAGAAATCTGGAGTTTCTTTAATAAGTCCTCCAGTGATTATGATACAACCTCAAGTATAAAGACTACTGAACAGTTTTAAAATTCATGTTTTAGCACTAGAAACCTTTCTTTACATGAATCTAAAACAGAAGCCACATTACTTATATAAAGGTGAAAAGGAGAGGGTGTTGTATGTATGCATAATGCCTAGTAGAGCCTGAAAATTAATTCAGAATCTTTGTTTACATTGTTATAATCCCTATTATTTTAATCATTATATTGAAATGTTATGCACCTTATTAGCTCAGTATAATGTTCCCCATAGGATTTGTTCTTCATTCAGAGTCTTATCTTTTTTTATTATTTGTATTTTGATTCACTCTCATATCAGTTGTATTTAGATTTGAAAATATACTTGCTATTATGTTTTCTTTTTACAGGTTTGTTGGGCGAATCAATATCTATAGTAATAGTCTTGGGGCTGTTGCCAGGTTAGTTGATGATTCCTTTAATCTGTCCTTTTGGGAGAGGTAGATATATTTCTCTTTTACACTCACCAAATGGCTGACTACCTTTCTTTATAGAAAGCTGAATGAGTTGCTAACCGTGTGATTGCTAGGGTTGTGATGGGAACATCTCTGTGTGTTAGTGAGAGGGGGTTGCTAAAATAATGCTTAGGGTTTCCAAAAGAGCAGACCCTTTGACCAGTTGTACTCCCAAACCTGTTCTAGCCCCAGTGGTTATTGTCCTTAGTAGTGGCTCACATGTTCGTAGTTACGCTTGGAGAATGTTTAAGGGAGACTAACAGGGGGAGTAGGCAGAGGATAATCTGCTGAAAGAATTACTTTGACCTAATTAAAATGAAAGGCTGATCATTTGTAATGAGGTAATTCATACAAAGAAGGATGACTTCTATTTTTTAACCAGTTAATTACCTCAACTTTGCTACTTGGCCTTTATAGTCACACTTTAAAAAGCTTAAAATAGCAATACGAGGTGCCCAGTAGTCCCCTAAAAGGTGGGTTTATGCTTTACAAAGATGTCAATGTGTTTTCCCCACCTTGGTGTTTACCTTCCCAGTCTTTCATTAGTGACCTTGTTTCTTGCTGTCTTCTGTTCTGTCCTGTTCTTGTCTTACTCTCTATGACTCATAATCCTTTGATCCCTCTGTGCATTTCTTTACCTCTGCGTGTTGCTGGCCACTCGTGATGTGCTTCCATCTGTGCTGTACCCTCAAGTCACTAGAAAGGGAGGGATCTTTCAGTTTATCCTGGGGAGTAGGCATATGGCAGAAGCAGACAGATACATTCTGAACCCCTTGGAGATAGATGTGTGTAATGACAAAATCTGTCCCCAGCATTGATAATGTTATGCATTGTTTAGATAAGCTATGCTCACTTTTTTTTTATTTAGGTCTTTGGGACCTGAAAATCTCTTGCTGAAAGGAGCTACGCTAAAAAATACCAAGAAGATATATGGTGAAAAGTTTTTAAGATATTAAGAAATATGTTTTGTAAAACCTATGAATAAACAGCACATATTTCAAAGTGAATGGAGCAGATATTGCCATTTATTCTAACCTATATTTAGGTGTTGGGATTTTATAATGTGGTGACCTAACACAAAATATGACAAATACTTTATAGAATTAAACTTATACTGTGAACAGTATATGATCTGGTGAATAGAATAGGACTTAGAATTCTCACACAGACTTAAGAATTCATAGATGCAAGTGGATAGGGAGTTGATTGACAGATTCTGTTACAACCTAGTTTTTATTCTGTTATTCTTTTTTTTTTTATTCTGTTATTCTTTAGGAGTTGCTGTTTACACTGGGATGGAAACCAAAATGGCTTTGAACTACCAAGGAAAATCTCAGAAACGTTCTGCTGTCGAAAAGTTAGTTTGTACCGTGATTTTTTTAGTTACTCTTATTGAAATAGTTAGTTCCTCAGTAATTCCAAATAATAGCCATAACAAATATACCAATTATAATAGCAGCCACCATTTTGAGCACTTATTTATGTACCAGAAACTATCCAAAGTGAGTTTAAGGTCGGATTTGACTTAATACTCTAGACAAGTCTGTTAAGTAATTTGTGTTACCCTTTCCACTTTTTAGACCAAAAAATAGTCTTTTATGAAAGGGTAGAATTTACTTGAACTATTAATTAGTATCCTTTTGTTATTGGAGTTAATGATTTGGGATGCTCTAGTTGGTATATGCAAGATGGTTCTCCAATGTAGATAATAGCCTCCTAGCAAATACTGAAGTTGTACCTGATAGGCTTTCAAACTAGGTTCCACAAGCAGTGCCTTCTCTGTGTCCCAGGCATGGATATCCAGTATATCAGTGGTACCTTCTCCAGAGCTCTGAGCTGAGAAGGAGTATATACTAAGTTCGTGGATTTTGTATTTGTTGTCCTACCTGCAGTCCCAAACATTTAAGATTCTGGGACTTGGAGACAAGCTCTTCCTGTAACGACTGAGTAGGTAGTAGTATATATGTGTGTATGTGTTTCCTTTCATTTTACAAGAACCTTGCTAAAGGTGTGTTAAAGCTAGTTAGTCATTGCACGTTGGGGAACATGGATGATCGAGACACAAGCAATTGTGGCTGGTTTTTGGTTTTGTCACTTGACAATGGTGATGCTGATGTGATTACTGAGGTTCCTAGCTAAAGTTTTGTGCTATCATTGCACATCATACATGGAATAGAAGCTTTAGATAACTGAAGAGTTTTATATTTGCTTGATGTTATAAGTAATTAGGAGGTTACAAACACTATACTATCTTATTTTTCAGATCCATTAATGCCTTCTTGATTGTATATTTATTTATCTTACTGACCAAAGCAGCAGTATGCACTACTCTAAAGTATATTTGGCAAAGTACACCACACAATGATGAACCTTGGTATAACCAAAAGACTCAGAAAGAACGGGAAACTTTTAAGGTAATTTGTTTTCCACTGAAAATTTAACTAGGACTTTGTGAGCAAGCCGCCCTTTATTGAAACCCTGCTTGGAGGAATGATACCTTTTGTTAGCTTCTGTGCTATCTTTTTGATTGGATAGTTGCCCTAAACTACTAAATATTTAGATTTTTAAATTTTAATTTGGGAATTTATGCTTATTTTTAGCTCTTCAGTTAAAAATTTGAAGCAATTTTAGAAGAAGCTCTACAATTTTAATATAATTTGAACTTGTGTGATACCACGTTGGTAGCATAATGGGTACTTTAATGTATATTGTGGTCTGTCATTCATACCTAGAGGTAGAAGGAGCAAAGAATTTCAGGAAGTGAAAAAAGTGGTAAGAGAGAAGATACACGCACAAAAGAATAATGATAAAATTCAGAATATCCTTAAATGTTCTCATTTACTATGGTAATTCTGACTAGTGATATAGTATCATTGGGGAGTATCTTTATAGCAAGAACAATGCTTTCAGCATTGAAATAAAGAGAAAGTTAACCATTTCTTTGTGTTACATATGTGTGATAGAGCTGTGCATCTAAATAGCATGAACTATCTTTTTTATTTTAGGTTTTGAAAATGTTCACCGACTTCCTGTCATTTATGGTTCTGTTCAACTTTATCATTCCTGTCTCCATGTATGTCACAGTGGAAATGCAAAAATTCTTAGGCTCCTTCTTTATCTCTTGGGATAAGGACTTTTATGATGAAGAAATTAATGAAGGTGCCTTGGTTAACACATCAGACCTTAATGAAGAACTTGGTCAGGTTAGAATATAATTTGCTTAAAATAAGTGAAAATATCTTTTTTTATAATGTGACTTACTAATATATGTCACTGTTTCATGTTCAAAATGTTACTTAAAATTCTTTATGCTGGCATGTAACAAAGGTACACAGTGTTTTCATGGGTGTGCTTCAGTTCCTTTGGTTGCATTTCTGAGGAGGATGCAATTTTTATATTTGATTGTTATAGAAATTCTCTTTGAAATTCACCAGATGATGTTAAATTATGTCATTGCTTCGGAATAGGAAATGTGTACTCTTCATTATTATTTATAATTATTTGTGGATTGAATACAGGGTAGTATATATAGCTATTTTACAAATGCATGTAGTCCCATAAACAGAAATGACTATATTGTGCAGTTGACATTTCCTTGGTAAATTTCTGATCAGATGGAGTATAGTGTAGTAAGCAGAATTGTTTATTCAAGAATAGAAATTGAAGTGAAAGAAAATGTGATGGCATGCCCTCCCCACAATGCTTTTTGCTTACTGTACTGATGGACCCAAGACTGTGACCTCGTTTCTAACCCAGGTGCTTTTGTTTTCTAATGCAGTGCCCTCTAACTGTAATTCCAAGTGATGACTTTGTAGGTGCTTTTCTCATTAGTTTTTAGAATGTTTTTCCCTTTGTCTGAATTTATTATGTGTCATGTAATGACCTTCACAGGCTAAGGGAATTTTTTGGCTTGGAATTAATTCTCTTGATGTTTAAAATATGAAGGCTACGGTCATTTCTGTTGCTGGAAAATGCAAATTCAGTTAATGTAATTATGTGGCTAGAACAGGGCTTCATACTTGTTCTAAATGGTGCTAATGTGCATCTCCACTTCAAAATTTGGTTTTCCTGAGTTTTGCCTTCCTCCTTTCCCTGATTTCTATTTGTGTTCTTCACACAGTCTCCCTTAAATGAAAGAATGCCTTTAACAGGTGCCATTGAAAGGGAGAAAGGAATCTCTTGATACCATTTTGTTTGGGCCTGACTTCAGGACATAAGTATTTCAGACCTTGGCATCTGTATTCCACATAGATATTGTGAGGAACTAAGAATAGGACAAGAAATGAATCAACCAGTGGTTTTTCCCTGAGGTATTGTTTTTATAAAATTCTTTTGTTGGTGACTTCAGCTGCCACTGTGGACCCTGGCCTTTTTAAACCCCTGAATTTTGATTTATCTCAATAGAACTACTGTAGCTTCAATAGAACGCATCAGTCTGCAGGCTTTTTCTTTTTTTTTTTTTTTTTTTTTTTTTTCGGGACCGGGGATCGAACTCAGGGCCCTAGTGCTCAGCGGCAAGCACTTAGCCCACTGAGCTGTACCTCCAGCCCTCTGCAGGCTTTTTCAAGAAACACATTTTTGAGTTGTATAAGTCACCTCTGATGAACCCGTTTCCCTGACAGCTAATTTAGTGGCTCACTGTAAATGTACCTGTTGTGATTCAGTGCCTGGTTGTGTGGATTAACCTACCAAGGAAAGATTATACCCTCAACTACTACTACAGAGTAGCCAGCATTACATAGGTTGTACTTAGTGCTCTCCTGAGACAGAGAAGAGGTCCTGGCCTCCTTCTGCTTGATGGGACCCTCACCTCATCCCTGCGGACACCTACCTTGGCAGATTGCACACTACCTGTGGAAATACAGGCCTGCTCTTCTCATCTGTATTGTCTTAAGACTAGAGAAAGTAAAATAGAGCTTTAGGTAATGATCTGGCAAATTTGATCAGTAAAAGGAAGCTGCAGTTTTTGTTTTAGCTATTGCTTTTTTCCTCTACTAAAGTCTGCATTTTGGGATGCAGGATGATTTGGTCAAATCAGTAAATTAATAATAGGCCACCACTGTGGTTAATATGGTATCTAAATAACTTGCTGTCATTATCAGCTTAAAGTTTTAGAAAATACTTGAATGAAAACGCAAAGAAGCCTTGAAGTAGTTTTTTTTTTTAAATACCACTTAGCACTGGTACACACAAAAGTAAGTCTAAAAAGTTTCTTCTTTGATGAGTCATAATTTAGGCCCTATAGGGCTTTTTATGTTACTAAAGGCCGTATCAGTTCATTCCCATCAGTGCCATGAGAAAACATTTGCTTAACTTCTTTAAAGAATGACCCATTGGTATTTAAAAAAAGAATAGAGAGGGATATTTAGGACAGTGATACAGAAAGGAGGAAACAAAAGGAAATAGACTGGTCAGATCAAAACATAATGAGGTCTTTTCTCATTATACACCAATCTTTTATATAACTGAATGATTTCAAGCCATCTTTAAAATAATATTGGAATAGTCTCCTCCTTTGTATCCCCTCCCAGTGTTGTAGCTAAGCCTAATTGTGTGACTTTATCATCTAAGTATATACAGTAATCTCACTTACATATTTAGCTTCAACTCTCTACCTAGGATGGTGCTACATACTGTTTTTGTTTGTGCTTGAGATAGGGTCTCTCTATGTCGTTCAGGCTGGCCTTCAACTCACTTTATAGCCCAGGATGTCCTGGAACTCATGGATCCTCCTGCCTGACCCTCTTGAGTGCTGGAATTGCAGGCATGCACCACCACGCCTGGCTGAGGTTACTATTGCAAGCGAAAAACTATCAAATTTTTCATCCTTTACTTGGGAAAACATGTCAGACCTAAATATGCCATTGTGTTCATAATCGATCAGGATAATTGGGGAATGTGAAGCAGCAGAGAGTCCAGTGCTGCACTATTTTGGACAAGTCAACAGCAATAACAATCAACATCTATATAGCATCTTTTAGTTTCAGAACGTACTTATTGGATTAACATTCAAAAGACACTTTCTCCAGAGATTCCAAGGGTTTTAGGATCATGTCAAGAAATAAGGATATATTTCACCATATCACAGTCTACCCAATCTTCACACACTGGTGATCCAAAGGATACACAACGCGATGCTGGTGCATTAAAAGAATTCCATTCAGTCATTGATAATTATTATTAGTCCATTTCATTGAAAACGTCTCTGGGTTCGGTCAGTGAGGGTGGTAGGCTTCCATTCTAGCCTTCTCAGGTTCTAAAAGAAGATTTAGAAAAACATACTGCTCCATCTTTTCAGATATCTAGTATAATTGAGCTAGCTGTGAGCCCCTTTTGAAGTATTAACATGATTCTGAACTTCCCTTACTGTATAACCCACTTACTTATTCCCGTACCCTCAACTATGATTTCTCCTTTTTATGTATAATCAAACTTTTTTATACTTGGAATGGTCATTAGATTTAGGCCACTGTGCTTGTCTATACTGAAGGACACAATAGGCTGGCAGGAACCTCCCCCAAGTCCACTGCCATTCTGATAGTGTAAGGTTAAATAGAGAGGTAGTGGGCTGTTCGTACCTTCAGCCAGTATAGTTGCATTTACTGTCCAATTTGCCAGACGGAGGGAACCCCTGTCACTCTCATCAGGCCCTCAGGAATTCTGACTGAGGGTTTAAAAACAGTTACTGCTGGATGTATAGCTCTGTGGTAGAGTACTTAGCTAGCAGGTCTGAAGCCCAGAGTTCTATCCCCATTACCAACCCTGCCCCCCAAAAGCAAGATGGTGATTCAAAGCCTACAGATTTGAAGCTGGCTAGGTAACCCCACCTAGCAGTTCCCTTATCAGCATACAAAAGACTGTCCTATCACACCAAGTCTTGGAGGATCTATGTTCAAGAAATTAATTTCATAATATCACTCATTTTATGCTTTCAGTCCATAAAATGTTGAGTTTGAACTTTCCAATATAGAGGAACCTTATTCAGGAAGCACAAACATGTCATAAAGAGGAAGAGGCTGCTTGCAAGGCAGTCAAGCAAGATCTTCTGCTTTTATCTCTTTAAGTATGAGACTACTTTTTAATATGCATCACAGTTGGTCCCTCTCCCCTTTTCCGGAGTATATGGCATATACTGAGGCAGTGGTTCTATGAGACCAACAGAAGCAGCATCACATGGGGATTTAGAAATATGAGTTATCCAGCCCCTCACGCCTACTCAATCAGAAACTGGAGAAATAGAGAAAAACGTTCTAAACTCTAGCAGACCCTCCAAATGCATGTGATAATGCTACAGTTTGAGTCTGACTGCATTAAGGAATAGTTTGTTAGCTTATACCTGTGAGGTTCAAGGTTTGTAGACCCATACTCCCCAAATATGTAGGTGCAGAAATTATACTTTGTATTATAAAAATACCACCTTTGGCACTGATAAAAAGAGACTCTGAATGAGCTAATGGTCATCCAAGTGCAGGGTATGAAATAACCCGGGCAACCTTCAGGGGTTAAAGAAAGGTAATCATTTTGACCAGAAAAAAAAAAATCCCCAAAGAATCTCAGTTTACTGGAAAAATTTAAATGATACATGAGTAATACTAGCTGTATTAATTTAAAGAGAGATTTCAAACTTGGCTCGCTAACAGGAAAAAGGGAAGATTGGAATGCTATATTTGTGCCAGTGCTGCTACCGTGAAAAGCTTTGAAAAATAATTAGAAAGCAACTACTGCTGGAGTTCATCTCTTTCTCCCTTACATAATAAAAACCTTAATCTTGTGCTTATGCTTGTTCCTGTCAGCCCATAATTTTAACTATCTAAGCATAAATTGCCAAAAAGAGGATAAAAATTGTGGGTTTCCAAAATCTAGATGTTATAAATAGAAGAGATAAAAACTGAGGTAAAATGGAAATGCTCAAAATGGTCTTTTTAAATGGAAACTTGGTTTCATTGCTTATTTTCCATTATTTATGAAAATACACTCTTATACTTTAAACTAGCATTATAAACTTTTTATAATTTGGAACTTTTTTGAGGAGTATCTAAAAATATGTATAGTTTATGGAAATTTAAGTTAAATTTTTGATCATTATTGACCTATTATGTCTCCTAATTAGATAATTGAACATTTATATTTCCTGTCCCTTATGTATTCTATAGTTCATATATTCATAACATGATGTAATTCATTTTACTTCAATCTATTCTTTTTATAGAAAATTGAGCTTTTCCCGCATGAGGAGGAACTCTGTCAGATTTTGTTTGATTTCCTTATAGTCCAGTTCACTTAAATTCCAATTAAACTTTTTTGCCTATGTGTGTGTGTACAGTAAGTCCTCAGTATATTTCTATTTCCTCCTTGAAAAATTGACTTTAATAAATACCTTATATATGTTAAAACATATTAAAGGGTTAAACTGTATACTTCTCAGTTTGATACATTAGTCATATTTACCTTTCCTGTCTAAATCTAAATCTACATTTAAATAGGTCTGGCTTAGGCATGTGGTACTATTTCAGTATCTTTAAAAATACTTGAGCATTTGTCTCTGTGATTCTGTGTATTTGACAAAAAGTCTTAGAAGAGATTGATTTTCTAGAGATAAGAAAATAGCACTGCCATAAAGCTAACTAAAGAGTAATTGCACCGAAGAAACATGTTTTTTGTGTTTTTGTTTCAGGTGGATTATGTATTTACAGATAAGACTGGAACACTCACTGAAAATAGCATGGAATTCATTGAATGCTGCATAGATGGGCACAAATATAAAGGTGAAACTCAGGAAGTTGATGGATTGTCACAGACTGATGGACCTTTAGCATATTTTGACAAAGCAGATAAGGTGACATTTTCTGCATTATTATTTTACCTGAGAAGTCAGTCATGTGTTACACCTACATAACCATTTGTTCTTAGCTTAACTTTTTTTAGCTTCACTTTTTTCATTTTTCTCTCTTCCTCCCTCTCTCCCTCCTTCCCTCCTCACCTGTCTGCCTGCCTGTATTCTTTTTTCCTTTCTTCCTTCCTTTCTTCTTTTGTGGTACGGAATATTGAACCCAGGGACTTCACACTGAACTACACCAGCCCTTTTTTAATTTTTTTGACATGAGGTCTTGCTAAATTGCCTAAATTGGACTTGAACTTGGGGTCCTCCTGCCACAGCCTCCCAGGGTGGTGAGATTATAGGCCTGTGCCACCATACCTGACTTGCTTTTCTTGTTTTACTAATACTTTTGGAATTTGTGAAGAAGTAGAACTCATAAGTAAAGAGAATTGTGGAAAATGTCATTTGAGTAAAATTTTTGTGTGATCATAATTTTTTTTAAATATAAGCTCCTCCGAGAACAATGTCACTTCAAATCACTGAAGTTCCAAGAATGTCTAGGCATTAAATGAACCAAAGCATCCCTGTTCAAGAGCTATTGCTGGATTGTGAACTAGATACCAAGTGAACTCATTTAAATCCATGAAGAAGTCACTGCCTTGGTTTAGGTGCCACTACAATAACGTGAATAAATTGAGGTGGCCTCAAGGGATGTGATCTAAGAACCAGGAATTCTTTTAGGAGGATTCATAGCTTATTTGCTAGGAATTTATCAATTTCTTTTACTCCACTTGCTAGAGGTTATAACATTGTCTCACATTAATGCCTTTTCTATATTCACTGGTCCTAGCACCTTGTGATCAAGTAAAAGTAATATAGACATTCTTCTGTTGTTGTTCCACAGAATCGAGAAGAGCTTTTTCTGCGTGCCTTGTGTTTATGTCACACTGTAGAAACTAAAATCAATGATGCTGTTGATGGAGGGACAGAGTCAGCTGAATTAACCTACGTCTCCTCCTCGCCAGATGAAATAGCTTTGGTGAAAGGAGCAAAAAAGTAAGCATTTCTGAGAAAGTAAAATCACAGGAGAACAATAGTTATTTTGGTTTTTCTTTATTTGCTTCAGTAACCTCATACACTGTTTTTATTATTTAGTAAAAAGCCAAACTGCTTTAGCTAAAAGTTTGTGGAAAATTACCAAACCTAACCAAATAAATCCAAAAAGATTACTGGTGCATAGATACACTATGCCTTGTTTTACATGTGCCCGCCACAAGTCCAAACTTTTTATATTATATTTTGCACATCACATATGAATGACCTCTCTGTGTACAACAGATGTTATTTCTGAAGTGTTCCCTGATGTCTTTTGATGACTGAGTCCGGTTTTAGCCATGAGGCCTAAGATAATTAAGTGACCATAAGTTCATCTAGTGTATTAGCTGCAGAATTGGAATTACAAATTGTCTCTCTCTTGGTTAGAATAATTATGGCTGGGCATTGACTTGCTCTGGGTTAGATCATATGAAAAGAAAAGAAATGAATTAAGAAGCATGAGTAGTCTCAGTGCAGGGGACAATTAGATGTTCTGTAGAGGTATACAAAGGTCTTTCTTATTGTTTTTGACAGGTATGGGTTCACATTTTTAGGAAATCGGAATGGACTTATGAGAATAGAAAACCAAAGAAAAGAAGTAGAAGAGTAAGTAGCTCTGTGTTTGATGTTTGTCATTTTCTCACCCAGTCAATTTTAAATGGATTCAGGAAGGGCAGCAGAGCAAACCGATATACCTACCTGTACAGAACTCTGCTTTCCCAATTCAGAGTTTCATATATATGGAGTAGAAGCCATTAGAGTTCTCAGACACATGCTGTGAGTAAAATCAGGGAAGATGTATAAAGCATTCTGCAGTCCAGAGCCCAAGCGCTCACTCTAGGATTTCAGGCCCAGCCAATAACGGCATCTTTGGTATTCACCAGAACCTTTCCGTTTTGTTGTTAGATACTCAACAAGTATGGGCTGCAGGTCTTGTATCCAGATCAAAAGTATCTGGAGATTTTCTCTTTTGCTAAAAGACCCCAAAGAACAAAGAACCCTGGCTTAATGGCAGATTTTAAACAAGCTCTGTGATGAATTTGAATTCATTTGTCTGAACTTGAAGTGAAATTGTTATCTAACTGCCATTCTGGCCTGTAGGATCCTATGAGATACATCTCTGAAACCCATAATACATTTAGAGGATCTTAGGTAATACTGTTCCTTGAAGAAAGATGCTCAGCAGCTTAGAGGAAGGCTCTTTGGTCTGACTGCCAGACTCATGGTCAGAGTCCAAATTCACTTCCTCCATCTGGCCATTGCCAAATGAAATGACATGTGTAGATGTCTTATACCCCTACCCTTCACACACACAAAAAACCCCCACAACAGTGGCCCTCTCATTCCCCGGAAAAACAAGGTACACTACATTTTTTATGTGAAGTACAGGCATAAATTGTTTATTTTTGAGATAATATTTCCTTATACCTTGCCTAGTTATAACCTCTTTTTTAGCTCTTCTGTGTCCTGTTGTCTGATTAATAGCTCAGCCAGTGATGTATAGGTCTGATCAATCTCTTTACATCATTCTACTCTTTAAACCCTTCACTGGCTTCCTGTTCCTTTTACAATGAAAGGCCAAGTTTTGGAAGCAGCCCAGACCTTTCAGTTTTTAGTCCCTGTGTATCTTTTGCTTCATTTCTTGCTGTTTGTTCCTCTACCAAGGGGTTTTCTGGGTATTAGAAAGCTTAAAGTCCCTCATGTGTTGTCATGCCATGCTATTCCTTTTTGATGTTCTTTCCTGCACTCAGAATGCTGTGCCTCCCCACTTTCTTCATTGTTTCATTCTTACAGAACCCAGCCTATGCATGACCTCTTCCAGGAAGCCTATTTTTAGATGGTTTTCATCTGTACTCATATCTCCCTTTCAAGTGCCTTTATTTTGGTACTTGAGTGACTGAGAGGGAGACGGTAGTTATCTCATTGCCCTTTGCCTCCCTAATCATGTGATAAGTCCCTTAGGGAAGGAACACAGGCAGATTCACTTCTATTCCCAGCACCTAGCACTGTGCCTGGCCAATGGTTGGGACTCCTTAGCTCAGTGAACCCATGGCACACATGCCACAGTGGAGGTTTTAGTCGCTGAAAGTCCTGAAAGATTTGCCATCACTGCTTTAGTGAACGTAAAAATAATTGTAAGAGTGGGACTATTTGTATTACTCCTGGGTATGGCTTTGTAGGATAGCTCTTTGTTTTCCAATAGTACATAGTTGCTTATTACTGTCTTAAGTAATATAGTGAGAGGATATAAATACTCTTCAACAAACATGGCTTTTCTCTAACAGCAGCTTCTATGTGCAGAGAAACTCCAAAGAAAAGGGAAAGCACTAGTTACATGCACAACCAGCTCTCCTCACTCACAAAGGGCAACTTTCCGTACATTGAAAATATTGAAATATCTTAAGATGTTTCTATTGTGTTTTATTTTATTCAACATAGTACAGATGTTTTATTTTTTTCTTTTTCTTATCTTAAAGGTATGAACTTCTTCACACTTTAAACTTTGATGCTGTCCGCCGACGGATGAGTGTAATTGTGAAGACTCAAGGAGGTTTGCATCTTAAAAGTTTGACTTTCTTTTCTTTTTCCACTTGTAGTTTTATATATTGATCAACTATTTCAAGAAAGAGAAATATTTCATGTAGTAGTATAGAATTATCTAGTCTTGGAAAGCAGTAGGGCGTATATATGACTTCACATATTTATTTAGGAACCTAAGTTCAGATTGCCAAAATGTCAATGGCAGAACCCCTAGTGTAACAGTAAAGGTATTTTCTTGGAAAGGAAACTTTATTCCTCTGTTCTGGCTATACAGGTAGGAACTGAAAGGTTGGCTTTTGTGTGGTTCTGAATACTCATCTTTTTGTAAAATTATATTTTAAAGAAAAAAAAATAAAATAATAAAGACAAAAACAAAACCACAACACAATAGTAAAATCAATACAAAATTTCAAAACAAGATGATAGAAATTAACAATGGTTGTTAGATTATATATTGTTATTTTCAATGAAGTTGCTCGGATTACCAGATGTAAGAATGTAAGATTAATCAAAGAAAGAAAATTTAAAAAAAACATTAGAAACAATACAGAGCTTTACTAAAGACAATGGTAGGAATTCAACAATGTTTATTATATTGCATATTGTTGTCTGCAAATTAGTTGTTCATATTACCATATATAAACATGCAAAATTGGTCAAAAAATTTAAGTATTAACTGTTCCTCACAATAAATAGACATCAACAGTACAATGATCCCAGCTATCCTTGTATATGTATATTTCCCTTCTTTCTTTCTTTACTCCTTTCCCTCAAGAATACTCGTTTTTTATTGGTCAAATGTGAGTATTTCCTGGGTATATAAACCATACTCATTGTTGGTTACCACCTACAAAATGACAGTGTGGTGATGAACTGAGAAAACAGCTCAGTATAGTTGGATGGTCTGGGATTGCGAGCACCAGAAGGATAGAGTATATGGAGTTGCTGCTTTATGCAGTTCTTTATATTCTGTGGAATTAGGTAAGGTGGAGATCACTGAGCTAGGCTTCTGGCAAAGGAAATTTTAGTTTTATTCCAGAGCTCAGAGCCCTTTCACAGTAAAGTTTGCCTTTTGCAGAAGAACCACTAGCATGATCCCAGGCTCCCCTATGTCTTTGGGAGGGTACATGGTAGTTTCCTTTCTGTTCAGATTCTGAAAGACCCATGGAGGAGTGCTCTTGCTTTATTCACAGGCTCACAGTTGCATAGGTTTGTATATTTGGCCCAAGAAGTTTGTTTTCAAAATAACCTTGATTTATTTCCTAGTAATTTACTTTTTAGTATTAAATCTGTTCCAAATTCTTTAATGTGAAAGTGGGAAGATGCAGACAAACTCTTTGGAGAAACATATTCCACTTTATTCAAACTTTGTGGTGTGACTGCAGAGTTATGAAATTGATTTTAGTATATGACCATGGAGACTTTTTATGACTTTTAAAGACACTGCATATGAGAAAGAAATAAAAACATTTAACATGACACTGCTCTTACGTGTGCATATGTTCATATGTGTACTCCTTTAGATGATGACATGTTGGGGGAAATAGTCTACAAATAGTTCATTGACCTTAGAACCATACTTTTAAATTTTTTGAACTCAGCTCTTTGCTTTATAAGGATAATGTCTTTTAGTACTCAACTATGAATATTTTTTGGGTGCATAAATTAATCTGAAGCTGCACTCGTACCGGCTTTCTAGAGTTATTTTCAAGTCCACAGTAAAAATAATCAAACCAGTGTTTTGAAAGCTGACTTATTATACTTTATTTAAAATGATTTCAGCCTGCTTGAGCTTGAGTTTTGTTCTTAATATCTGTAGATGCACTGTGTGCTCCCTAGGCCATAACTGACTAGACTTTCAAAGAGAATTCTGCTGCAGTTCTTTGACACAAACCCAGTCCTCAGTAATTTACTGGGATGAAGTGGATATAGGTGCATGTTGTAAGCCCTGTCTTATTTAAGTGTCCATAATGATCAGAAGTGTTCTCAAGACCAACATTCTAGATTTCACATTTCACTTGGTTAAGCATTGCAAGGCAGACTATGAATGTACAGGAGCTATAGGGAAGAAGCAACCTTAACAGTTGCTTCTAACTAAAATTCAGTACCAGTCTTCAAATTCTAAGCACACTACTTTGTTTCTTTGTTTTTAGGAGACATACTTCTCTTTTGTAAAGGAGCAGATTCAGCAGTTTTTCCCAGGGTGCATAACCATGAAATTGAGCTAACAAAGGCCCATGTGGAACGAAATGCAATGGTGAGCCTGTGTCCCTCCCCTCACTAGGGAAACGGAGAAATGTTAGGGCTGACTGTGTTTATGGGATTCCTGTACAAATGCATGTTGAAAAGAGTTTTAGCTTATAGTTGTGGTCTTTTTTTAATTTGAAGATTTAGTAATATAATTTATATTATTTTAATATGAAACATCTTGGGGCAGTGTTCTGGTCAGAGTATGAAGACTTTTCAAGAATCTTTGTTAAAAGTATTGTTATTATTTTGTTGTTTTGAACCCAATTGAATGTTACATTTTTCATTAGTCTGTTCATTTTATAACTTGTGTCAGAATTACTCTTGTACATGTTCGTAAAGAGTATGTAAAGTGTGTAGTTTCTTTCAGCTGTAATTAGGGTAACTATGGATCTGTTTTGCTTCTAGGATGGGTATCGGACACTTTGTGTAGCCTTCAAAGAAATTGCTCCAGATGATTATGAAAGAATTAACAGACAGCTCATAGAGGCAAAAATGGCCTTACAAGACAGAGAAGAAAAAATGGAAAAGGTGTTTGATGATATTGAGACCAATATGAATTTAATTGGAGCCACTGCAGTGGAAGACAGGTACCTAGAAAATGATACTGTCGTTATTTTAATGACCAGTCATTTAGGGCAGGATTGGTGCCAGATTAGTAATTTATTAACAGTTTAAAATACCTGGTTTAGCTTTGTTGTTTAAATGTCCTTGAAGATTTATTTTAGCAGTTATAAAAATTTCACTGGGTTTTGAACTGTTTATAGGAATGGTTTTTACGTTAAATATCAGTTATCACTAAGGTCTCTTGAATGTTTGCTAAGCCATCCATTTATTTATGAAATAATCTTGCCATCTGTAGGGAAAGGTACTGAGGCCATCATTTGATCTAGTGCTTGGAAGAATGGGTGAGATTTTAACAGAGATGAACAAAAAGGAAATACAGGGAACAGTGAACAGTAGCACAAAAGCTTATTATAATCTAGTTTAACAGATCAGAATGTATTTTTGGATAGTTTAAAATAATAATGCCTTAAACATTCAGTATGAGCTCTACCAGACATGATTGTAGAACTCTGGCACTGATCTGCTTACAAAACTAAGATTTTGATTCTTAATATTTTAGGAGTTTTCTAAGTATATGCAGGCCAGGCGTGATGGCACATGTCTGTATTCCCAGCACTCTGGAATGTTGAGTCAGGAAGATACCAAGTTCAAGCCCCGCTTAGCAATTTAGTGACTTAGCAAGGGATATTCTTCAGTTCAAAGGCCCTGTGTTCTGTCCCTATGTCTCAGTCACTTCCTTGTTGAGACATAACACCAGACACCTACAACTTCAAGGAGGAGGGGCTTATTTCGTATAGTTTCCAGTGGGTTCAGACCAAAGTTGGCTGGGCTCAAGACTGAAAGACATGGCCAAAGGTACAGCAAAGAAAGCTGCTAACCATGTCAGCCAAGAAACAGAGAGGAGGGAGGAACGAGGGAAAAAAATATATCTTTCTAGGGCATACCCCCAGGGACCCACCTCCAACCAGGCTCGTCCTTCTAATAGCACAGCCAGCTGCCTAACCCTTCAGTGGATGAAATCCACTGATACATATAGCACCCCGAAACATAGGAGACTTTGGAGGGACATTTTAGATTTGAACAGTTAACACCCCAGTATAAAAAAATAATAAATGGACCTAGGCATGGTAATGTGTATGTGTAATCCCAGCTTGTAGGGAAGCTGAGGTGGAAGGATCCTGAAATTCAAGGCCAGCCTGGGCAACTTAGAGAGACCCTTTCGCAGAATTTTGAAAAAATGGCAAAGGGCATAGCTCAGTAGTAGAAAATGTGTTTAGCATGTGCAGGACCTTTGGTTCAATCCCTAGTACTGGGGGTACAGGTCAAGAAGGGAGAAAAGAATTACAAAAGTCAGAAATGTATATTCAACTACATTGGAAGGTACAGTACTCAAATTCCAATGGAATTGATTTCATTAAATTTCATTGTTATTCAAGAAGAGTGGAGAGGGAGGAGAAATACTATAGATGTAAATTTTGAGACAAAACCAAACAAAAAAAATTTTTTTTTTCGGTACTGGGGATCGAACTCAGGACCCTGCGCTTGCTAGGCAAGCGCTTATTCCACTGAGCTATATCCCCAGCCCACCAAACAAAAATTACAAATATATATTTAGCCACATTGGAAAGTCCTCAAATTCTAATGCAATTCATTCAATTCAATTCCATTGTTATTTTGTGGCCTGCAGAAGCTAAAGAAAGTACAGTATCTTTGTGTTCTTGAATTTCAGAATTATACTTACATTCTCATTCAGGATGATTGGTTTTCCTTTTCTTCCAAGTTCCTCTAAGGTGGGGGATTCACTAACTTCCTTCCATACCTGATTAGAATTTGTTTGGCCTTTCTCATTTTGAACTGTGTTAAGGAATTTGTATGTTGAGATGTGAAATAGAATGAAATATACTAAAGTGACAGTGAATTTAAACATTTGGTGAGTTTCTTAGCATTTTAGCTGAGATTGATGATTTCCAATTCTGTTGGATACCAATTACCTCAAGAGATATCATGTACTTTTCTTAACTTCAGTGTTTGAAATTCACTTTAATAAGTAAAACTGTGCCAGAGATAGCACTCTCAGAAGAAGTAAAGGAAAACCAACTGTGATAAGGTGTCAGGATTCTAGCTTTGCTGCGAATTGTAAAAATGTTCTTTTTAACAAGGCTTCTTGCAGGAACTGTCGAAATTTTAAGAGGATAACAAGGTTTCCTTGTGTCTCTAGGCTACAAGATCAAGCTGCAGAGACTATTGAAGCCCTACATGCAGCCGGCCTCAAAGTCTGGGTGCTTACTGGGGACAAGATGGAGACAGCAAAATCTACTTGCTATGCCTGTCGCCTTTTCCAAACCAGCACCGAGCTCTTGGAACTCACCACAAAAACCATTGAAGAAACTGAAAGGAAAGAAGATCGATTACATGAATTGTTGTTAGAGTATCGTAAGAAGTTACTGCATGAATTTCCTAAAAGTGCTAGAAGCCTTAAAAAGTAAGAAAGTATACCAATTCCTTATATGTAGACATAGGTACAGATAAAAATAACAGCTGCTTGTGGAGAAAATTTCATTTTTTGTGGTTTATCATTTCCTGTTTGTAGGTGTTTTATACTTTACGAGGACTTGGTTAACTGCCCATTTTGAAATTATTTGGTACTTTTTGCCTCTTTTTTAAATTAAAAATAAATTCTTTTTCAAGGTTTAGAAAAGTAGCTCACCTTTTAAAATTAATTTCTGTTAATTAATAGGAGAAAACATTAAATTGTATATATTAAGGGATGAGATGCATGTGTATTTATATGTTTAAATCATAGTAAACATACCTGTGCCCTCAAACATTTATCATTCTTCATGGTAAAAAAAAATTTCAGAATTTCTTTTTTAGCTCTTTGAAATACACTACATTATTGCCACCCTACTGTGCCACACCACACCAGAATTTCTTTATCCTATCTAACTATAACTTTGTACGTACTGATAAACCTTTCCCATTCATTTCCCCACCTACTATACTAGCCACTGTTGTACTGGCAACTTCTATGGGACGAATGTTTTAGGTTCCACTTATGAGTGAGATCATGGTGTACTTGTCTTTCTGTACCTGACTTACACTTAAAATAATGCTATTTCTATCCATGTTGTCCCAAATGACTAGGTTCTGTTCTTTTTTATGGTTGAATAGTAATCCATGGTGCCTGTCTACCATGTTTTTGTTATGTATTTGTCAGTTGATGGACACTTAAATTGTTTCTACTTCTTTATGAATGGAAATGGCTGTTAGGAATAGTGCTGCATGGAACATGGGAGTGCCAGTGAGACATGAGAGTGTCTCATGTAACTATGTAACTAGTTACATAGTTACAAGCATACTTGTTTTGGTTACTTTTCTCTAGTTGTTGAGACAAAATACCCAGTGCCCAAAATTAAGGAAGGAAAGATTTATTTAGCTTAGAGTTTATGTAGGTTACGGTCAAAACTCGGCTGGCTCCAAGGTAGGGTGGCATGACACAAGGGCAACACTTTAAGGCGGTGTGACACAGCAAAAGAGGAAGAGCAAAAAAAGAGGGGGAAAGCCTCTTTTCCTCCCTTATATTGTAAGCAGGCTGCCCCTGCACAGCGGCTGTGTACCACTCACATAATCTCTGTGCCCTCCTCCTGCACAGGCTCAGGATGAATACAAAGTATGATCCCAGGCCTCTGCTCAGTCACTTAGTTAACCTTCTAAACTTCTCACACTGACACAGTAAACAACATCCTAGAGCAGGAAGGGCATGTCCTTTCACCCCAGGATGCAGAACTGATGAGCCACTTAGTTAAGCTTGTAGACTCAAGTTGATACAATGTATCAACCGTAAAAATACTGATTTCCTGTGGATGATAAGTAGGATGGCTGTATCACATTATAGTACTGTTATTTTTGAGGAACCTTAAAAGTAACAATTTCTTTTTTTTTTTTTTAGTACCGGGAATTGAACTCAGGACTTCACACTTGCCAGGCTGGCACTGTGCTACTGAGCTATATCCCTGGCCCTGGAATTTCTAAATGTTCTGGTCCTCGGATATAATAAAATCAATCTCAGTAACAATTTCCATTATTTTTAGGCCCCAGAGCTATTTCCAATTGGAGTCTTACACATCAGAACTCCAAAAGGAACCAGATACTTGTTAATATGATCAGCTTGGCTCTGCTTTGAAATACCTCATAGGAAAAACTTAGAGTATCTTAGAGTCTCAAGGAAAGCTTCTGATTCACAATTCAGTGCTCATAGATGTATCTTTTGTAGTTCCTTCAACCAAGCCCCACAGTTGTCTAAATTAGGGCTGCATGTGGTGTCATGTACCTATAATCTCAGTGCTTGGGAGCCTGAGGTACAAGGATTGCTGTGAGTTCTTGGCCAGCCTGGGCTACATAAGTGAGTGCAAGGCCAACATACACTATATACTGAGACCTTCCCTCAAAAAACAAAAACAAAACAAAGGAAAAACCTTTGTCTAAATTAATTCGCTGAATTTCCTGTGGCCATGAGTAAATTGAATTCTTTTTCTGGAATGCCACTAGATATTCCTGCACTAACTGCAGAGACCCTGTTACATACTTATTTTCCAATCTTCACCATACCTTATGTTCTAAGAAGAATGTTAAGTCCTTTGTATTGTGATTCTTATTCAATCTTCATGAACAACCCAGTTAGACAATCATAATGTTTTCCCTTTACAGATAGGAAAACTGAAGCTGAGCAACTCGAAGTGACTTGCTCAAGATCATACAGCTAATAAAGAACTGAGCAGTTCTAGCCAATTGTACAATGCATCCATGCTTTTAGTAGCTGTGCTATATCTCTGTCCTCTTCCCTCATGGTTATTTTACTTTCTCCCTGATGTTTAAATAAGCTTAAAAATGAATAGGACACATTAATGAGGCTCTGACCAATTCTAAAACAGCTGTTCTTATGATACTTGGGCATTAGTGAGAATAAACATGCTTTTGTTAATTGCAAACGAGAAATGTTTCCTTTAGCCAAGTGGTTCTTATAAAGTCAGTACAAATTATATGCATTTTACTTGTCCGTTTGCCTTTTAATCTCCTTGGGCTGCCATAACATTACCACAGACTGGATGGCTTCATCAACAGAAATTCATTTGTTCTAGACACTGAAAATCTGTGATCAGAATGCCAGAATGGTAGGGTTCTGGTGAGGACCCACTTCCCAGCTTGCAGAGAGCAGGCTTTTCCCTGTCTCTCTCACATGGCAGGCAGCGATCTGGTGTCTCTTCTTTATATAACGGCAGTAGTGTCAGCAAGTGGGCCCCACTCACAGATTGCTCTACACATAATTACTCCCAAAAGTCTCTGTCTCCATCTTCTATTTGTAAATACCATCAGGGTTAAACTTCAACATTGAATTTTGAGCATGCAGTGAAGTCTGTAACAGTCAGCATTCCCATCTGTAAGACCTAAAATCCTGACCTAACCTAAACCCTCTGTCCTCTCAAAAGCCCAGTATAGTCTCTGAGGGTAGGGCTTTAAGATAGTTATTTTAAATGAAAACAGTTTAGGCTGTAGCTCTATTTGGCAGCTTTCTATTGCTTTTGTAAAAGCCAGGCATTTTGGAAAACATAACACACCACCTCCATCTCAGATTACCCCCTTTTCCAGATTATCTGTTTGGAATAGGGTAGCCTTTCTCTAAGTTACAGAGGTTTCAGACTGAGAATCACCTTGCCCTGTGAGCCCCTAAGCCTTACCCATGCTCACATTCTCACCACTAGCACTCCGTGTGTTAGAGGCCTGTGCCACAGACCTCAGATACTTTATGCCCGTCTTCCAGATGAGTAGTCTTCAAAGAGGCACTGTCCATCTCACTACCTTACTCTGAAACCTTTAGTGTGGTTCTCCATTACGCACAGATTGAGATTAAGCCAGAATCCGCAAGTGATTTTTTAACTTGCTTTCCCAGTACTCTCCAACATTCAGCTTACTCCACCGTTCATTCTTGTGTGGATCTGTTGTCCCATTAACTGGGCATTAACTATTTATTATCTTCTTTAGTTATGTGTAATATTCTCTCATATAAACTTATTACCTCGAGGAGATTTTCTGTTCTCCAAAGAAAGATTAGTCAGTGATTTTTTTGTATTCTTCCATATGGCCTGCTTATAGTTGTTTTTCATAAACATTCCATGATTGATTATTGAGCTGCTATTTTGTACCCAGTAAATCTGCTCTGTACATGAGCAAAGAATGCATGATTAATGTATCATTAATGAATAAAATGTGTTCACAAAATTATGACGCCTAATATGGATAAGTAAAAGATATTATTACAAGATTAGCGGTATATACCACACAAATAGGGAATAAAAGAATGATGAGGTATATTACACTTATACTACTCAAAATTTGATGTATATAATGTCTGCCCCATTGTTGTTGGGCAGCTTCTTAGAAATGTAAAATTTCACACCTCACCCAAGATTTACTGAATCCGAATGTGTACTTTGGGCCTGGCATGGTGGTGCATGCCTGTAATCCCAGTACTCGGGAGGCTGAGACAGGAGGATCGACCCGAGTTTGAGGCTACCCTGGGCTTCATAGTTAACTTAAGGCCAGCCTGAATTACACAGTGAGACCTTGTCTCACGAAAAAGAATCTGTATTTTTTCTGCTTATTTATTTATTTGTAGTGTTGAGGATGGAACCCAGAGCCTTGAACATGCTTGGCAAGGGCTCTATCACTGACCTACACCCCCAGCCAAGAAGCTGCAGTTTTAAAAGATCCCCTCATGGTTCTTTTGCACATTAAACTTTGAGTAGTATTAAATTTAAACTGAATCTATAATGGATTTTCTAGAATCCAGCACTTACACTATAGTGCTTTGCAAAGGTTCCAGAGATTCCCTGAGCAAAAATTGAATAATGGTTGTTTTTATCCTGTAGTTGGGGGGGAAATGTAATTGATAGACCAGTTTTAAGTTTTCTACCACATATTTGTCTTAAAAACTTGACACCTTGTTACATTTGTCTTTTCTGGTGTCTAATACCCCTTAGTCCTGGCCACACATGAGAAACCACCTAGAGAGCTTTAAAATATACTTATCTGACCATGTCCTGACCAAGGTGTTCTGATTTAATTGGTCTGGTCATAGGTGCCTGGCCTGGACAATTTTTTTGAAGCTACCTAAATGATGGGAAGTATAGAGTTGAGAGCCCTCAGCTAGTATAAAATGATACTTAAAAAACTAAAGTGATACTTTTTAGGACATGATCTGTATATATTATGGCATTCTGTATCAGCACCATATCTTTTAGATGCTCCGTCATATTTGAGAAGCTACATTCTATGGCTACATTTTTTTTTCCACTCAGGCAAAGATACTAAAGAAAGATCTCCTATGATTTGCTTCCCCCACACGCATTTTGTCTTTCTCTGTGGTTAAGGAGATTTAGACTAACTGATAATTCGTCTTTATATCAGAGTATCATTTTGTATTAGTTCGATTGGTCTGTACTTTCCCAGATTCAGCTTGACTTTGTTAGAGGCAGACTCTACAGCCTCCTTAATTTTTATACTTTTCAGAACTTACAGTCAACTATATTGGCAGCTTAAGCCTCGAAGATCTGACTGAATGTCACTGTTGTACCATTGTTAGAGGCATTTGTTTCTTTGGAATGAATAGTTAAAGGAAACAGAATGATGACTCATCTCTTCTGGGACCCTACCTTCTGTGGTTAAAAAGTGAGGATTTTGGATACAAATGTATAATAGATTCAAACACACCTTGATGTTTGTTTTCTTTTTCAGAGCATGGACAGAACATCAGGAATATGGATTAATCATTGATGGTTCTACATTGTCACTCATCCTAAATTCTAGTCATGACTCTGGTTCAAACAATTACAAAAACATTTTCCTCCAGATTTGTATGAAGTGTACTGCGGTGCTGTGCTGCCGGATGGCACCACTACAGAAAGCCCAGGTAACTGAAAATTAGTTAATGGTATAGTCTGGGTCCTTCTAGATGCTTACATGCACATGTTTGGTTCACTTTTCATTTGTTTCTTCTTCAAGGAGCCATTGTTACTATCTAATTTCTTCCCTGGCTTTTTTCTCTTTGTAATATAAAGAGGCTTCCCACAAATTGCTTTATACCTATGCTGTGTGTTGTCCCTTCAAGCTGGCTGTCCAGTTTCTCACCTTCCAGCCTTCTCTAAGAAGCACCTGGTGTGTGCTTTCTCCACTCCCATCGCTCCTCATTCCGCAGAGACATTAGCCCCATGTATCCTGTTTCTGTTCTTAATACTCTCCTGGCTTGCTTGCAGGCAAGCTGGCCCAATCCTTATGTTGTCTTTTGTTTCTCTAGTGCATTTGACCTTGTCAATTACATCCTCATTAAAACTCTTCTTCCTTGATTTCTATGATGATCCACAGTCCTCCTCTCTTTGGTAACCTAAGATCTTTTTATTTTAGCTGTGGTCTTCTCCCTGAATATCGGTTTTCTTTTGAGAAAAGTTTTCCTTATGCCTCTTATTTTATGTTCTATGTCTTGATTAGCACATCTATTTCTGAGTCCCATTGATACATCTTTGGTCCTTTTCCTTAATGTTAAATGTCCTGTTTCTAGCTATTTGCTAGACAATTCATACAGAATCCCCACTGTCATATTAAATTCTAGTGTCTAAGACAAATGTTATAATTTTCTTCTTTAGATTAGTTTTTTTCTTTTTGTTATTCTTGTTACTGATGCTGTTTTTCTGTTGCTTTCTAAATCTCAAAACTACTTTTGATCTCTTTTTCTTTCTCTCTATATAGCCACTATATCCTGTTGATTCTACCTTTTGTCATAGCTTATTTTAAGTTAAATTTATTGGTATAATTTAGATATACATAATGATCACATTCATCATAGGGAATTTGTATCTATACATGTTCTATCTTGATTTCTCTTTTTTCCCATTCCCCTCTGCTCCCGTCAGCCCCTATTTTCCCTCTTATATACAAATGCTTTACTTCTATTTTATCCTTCTTTTCTCCTGTTTTTCTTTTTTCTTCCTTCCTTTCCCTCTCCCCCCTCCCTAGTTCCCCTTCCCATTTGAGCAGTTTGTTCCTATTTCACAATATCTGCTTTACATTTGGGCCCTTACTTACACTTTAAGTTTCTCACACAAGAGAAACAATGCAATGTTTATGCATGCGGGTCTGATTTATTTCACTTAAGAGTATAGTCTCAAGGTGCATCCATTTACCTAGAAATGTCTTAAATTTTTTAAAAAAGCCTTTGCACAGCAGAAGAAATCACCAACAGAGTAAAGAGACAACCCACAGACTTGGAAAAAAGTTTTTGCCATGTGTTCCTCAAAGGACTAATACCTAGAACATATAAAGACCTGAAAAAAAATCATACCTCCCAAATTTAAAGGCTTAATCCAAATATGGGCATCTGAGATGAATACATACTTCTCAGTTAGAAGTACAAATGGTAAACTTATGAAAAAATGTTCAATATCACTATCATTCAAGACATGGAAATTAAAACAGTGCTGAGATTCCACATCATAGCTTATTTTTGTGTCATCTTTTGAAATCTGCTATGGCCAATTTAAACCAAACCCTTACAACATTATAGACTGATTTAATCTCCTGATCTTCTTGCTTCTACCTCTCCAACTCCAATCTTTATTCCCATACTCCCCAATTAATCTTGTTAAAATACTACTCACTCATTCATTCATTTATAGATACTTCTGGGGGTTTGATATTCCCTTAGATAGGTGGCATAGAACTCAGATCGAGGGCTACCTCCCATATGCTATCTTCTCCAATTCCCTCAGCCTTAATGGATATGCTGAACCCAGTATCTTTTACTTCTATGACTGAGTTCATTATATTCCCAAGTGCCTAGACTCAAAACCTTGAAATCTGTATTGACTTCGCACAAACTTTACTCTTCTATGTGGTCTCATGTCACCAGTATATTGTCTTTTCCATCGGTTATTCCTTTCTTTTCCTAGGACCAGATTTTTAATAACCTATTAAAATTCGCCTGTAACTAGCTGTAACTTCTCTTTTTTCCTAATCTTTCTTTTCTCCAGTTTTTCCTGCACTCTGCCACCACTTTCATAATACATATCATTCCCTGTTGATCTGGCTTCGGATATGTCTGTTCATACACTCCATATGAAAAATCATTGATCTGGTCACAGCAGATTCATTTTCTGAGCGTGCACCATACAGTACTTACTTGTCTTTGTGTCTTTGATTATGCCATTCCTTTTCTCTGGAATGCTCCCTTTTTCCTCTTCCATGCAAATCTTACTCATATTTCATGATTTATATCACACTTTGCTCTTTAAAATAATGCCTGATAACTTTGAAATGTAGTGTCTTGCCCTTCTCTGACATCATAGGCTTTCTTATTTGAACAGCTGTAGTGATGTGTACTCCTGCACAAATACCATCATTTATTATCTACTGGTATTAACCTGGTTACCTAATGTACTTGTATTCATGACTAATCTCTACTTCATTATATGCTTCTGTAGTTATTTGACCAAGCCTTTATCTTATTTTTGGATCTTACAACATTGCTTTGAAAACTGTATTGCATACTGTTATAGTAGATGAGCAATAAGTTTCTGATAAAAATTATTTCTTTCATGAAACCTATCCTAGATATTGAGACATTCTTAATCTGAGTGGCCTTAGGGTAAACCCCATGTTTACCTAACCCAGTTTTTCGTGATTACAGCCCCTAATCTTACCTCCTTCTATCTTGCTACAAGGATACTTATCTTTTAATCTAATGTATATTTTCATGCAAAGGTTGCCACCATTTACAGTTTTATTGCCGTCCTCTAGACCTTCTCTGGCTGCAGTTTTTATTCCTTGAAGTGCAAATTACTGCTGTGCATGGTATAATAGGTTTGCTTAGTTAACTAGTGTTGTAGCCCATCAGAAACAAATTTAATTTGTATTCTTTTAAGATTTTCCTTGTTACAGGTTATTTCTGACCATCTTATGTACTGGAAAGTTTTTAAGAGCTAAATCAAAGAAGTGACTGGGGGAAAGCTGGCATTTCATAGTTCCATCATTTTTATCTTAAGTGGAAGTGGGTATAGGCTTTTTCTTTGTTTGCTTTTGCTTTTCAATACAACTAAAGTCTGACTTAATTTTGTTTAAAGAAAAGATTATAGGGTGCCATAGCCTCATATAAATTATTTGTAATCACTTCAGTTGTGTTAAAATGGATTTCACTTATGGTAGCTGGTCAACGTTTATAAGGCATTATTGAGCTACTGAATTATTTAAAAGCCTTTTTAAGGTGGCTTGCAAGCAGTGATTATCTGAAACAGAGTGGGCAGGCACCTGTTTACTTAAGACATTTCCCATAAGTAACTCTACCAGGACAGGGTTTTGAAGAACCCAAAGCGGAAGTGTTTTAATAATATCAGGGATAAACATTTTGTTCAGTACTGCCCATGAACACGGTATGGTATTATTTCACATCTTGAAGATACTTGGGTAATAGCCGCAGGCTTTGTACATGTATATTGGACATCTTTTGGCAAATGTCACCCCCCTTCAAGACGCCCCTTTGAAAGTGTGCCTATCTCATAGGAGACGGCAAACCATATTGGATGATGAGAAATTTAGTGAAGTTAAGTTAGCAGCCACATGGGTACAAACATTTAATATAAGTTCCTAGGAGAAAGGATTAGAGTGCTCTTAGGGGAGATGGGAGTGTCACCAAGGAAGAGAGAGTCAGAGGTAACCAAAGCATTGCTCTCTAACTCTGGCAAACAGGGAAACATGTTGACCTCTGATATGCATGGGAGGCAAAGATTTTGAAAATTTATGTGTGCACAGAACCAGAAACAAGTACGTATTGGTGTTACCTTTTGAATGGTTGTATTCTTATGCAAATGAGAATTCAAAACTATCGTTCATATATATAAACCCTTTTTATTTGCAAAGTGTCCCACTTACAAGTATGAATGAGGCATAAATCCCTAATGTAATCCAGTCTCACATTCTGCTTTAACCTTTTCTCTACTTTTGTATTCAATGTTTAGATTGTCAGAATGGTGAAGAACTTAAAAGGCAGCCCAATAACACTGTCGATAGGTGATGGTGCCAATGATGTTAGTATGATCTTGGAATCCCACGTGGGAATAGGTAAGAAACATCTAATGAGATGGCAGCTATAAATTATTGATACTGCTTTTTAAGGTAGAAGGCTCTCATATTTTAGAGATTTCTTTTGGTGGTTGATCTTGAATTGGGATTTGAGAATGATAATTGCTAATCTAATGAAAGATCTCATCTGATAATGATCATCACAAGGTCTAAGCCCCACAGGGAATGTACAAAACAAAGTTAGAGTATATTTTTATAATTACCCAGGAAAATGGACTTCCTAAAGCTACTGGCAACACAATTCATTGTTTAGCTTTCATTTTGACAGGATGCATAAAATTTTATTGATTTTTTTTTCTTCTGCCCCTGGCTAGACTGATTGCTTATGTTGTTACACTGTTTCCTTTGAGATTCTTAACTATTAGGGGCTGTGAGATGATAACTGATTGTCTTGTTTTCCACATAATGCTATTTATGGGTAGTTTGGGCTGCAGTGCTGAATTTCCATGTTGATATGCAATACCTCTTTTATGACCTGTACAATTTGTTTCCTCTGTCAGGCTGCTATTAGGCAACAAACTTAATACCCCAGCAATTTTGGGGGAGGCAGTGTGTTGGAGGTATATATGCAATTAATATCTTGGAGATTACTGTATGGCAGGTTTAGAGTCTCAAATTCTTCCTTCCATTTGGAAGTAGACCTTTTTAGCTAGAACTCATTTAAGTTCTACTTATTGGTCATCAAATGTGGCGATGGCCTAAAGCTTCTTGAGCTCTTAGAATTCTTGGGCAGCTAATCAGAGTTTTATTCAGTGAGTGGACTTCATCTTCTCACTGAATTCTAGGCCACAAAACCCAGGTCTCTTAGTTGCTTTAGTACCAAGTTCAGTGTCATGCACAGTTTTTTTTTCCATGCACAATTAAGCAGTTAACAGTGTCTTAAAAACAATTTCAGGTAGAATTTTGCCATTATAACTTTGGCCTTGTAATGATTGAGATTATTATTTGTTTCATGCTGTATTACAAATAGCTAGCTATCTACTGAATTTAGTTACGCTTTTATTTGGTTAGTCTCAGTATAACTGTTTAAGAAATCCCTTTTTGGATGTTATAAAAAAGTATAGACTATCTAGTTGACCGGTGATTTTTAAGAAGCTTGAAATATGAAAATAAATCAGAGGGTTACATATTTTGTAAAATATTCACCCTACAGAGATATTCTCTTTTTAGGTATTAAAGGCAAAGAAGGTCGGCAAGCAGCCAGGAATAGTGATTATTCGGTTCCGAAGTTTAAACATTTAAAGAAACTGTTGTTGGCTCATGGACATCTATACTATGTGAGAATAGCACATCTTGTACAGTATTTCTTCTATAAGGTATGTGATAAAATATTTGTAATTTTATTTTTGACTACTTCACCCAGAATTTGCTCAATTTGGCCATGCCTTTGCTCATCCTTTTTCTTTTCCTGTCTTGCACTCAGCAAAGCACAGGTAGACTTAGATGAATTAGACACCAGATATTCCTTTGGATGTCAGAGATTTGAGTTTAATTTTAAGGCAACTTTGTTGAAATGAAAATTAATATAATAAAATTTATTCATAAAATTGTATAGTTCCATGAGTTTTGATAACTGTACACATTGAGGTAACCACCACCCAATAAAAGACCAGAAATTTCCACTTAAGAAAGTTCTCATGTATTCCTTCCCAGTCTCTATCCTTGACCCAAACAACTAATGATTTGTATTACTAAATCATACATAGTTATACATAGTAGTATATAGAATTCATACATAGTGATATATAGTAGTATATAGAATGTGTAGATACAGATTAGTATATATAATGTACATATTAGTTTTGCCTATTTTAGAACTTCTATAAGGAGATATGTAGTTTTCTATGTCTGGCCTCTGTTTCACTTAGCAAAATGTTTTTGAGGTTCATTCATGTTTATCATGTATCTATAGTTGGTTCTTAAGTGAAATAGTATTTTAAGCTACTCTTTTTAATAGTAGAATTCTCTGCTCACATGAAATCATACAAATAAAGCAGACAGAAGCTAGATTATATCGACTGAAGGGTAGTAGAGCCTGGCCTGTCTACTTGGTCAACTCCTCTGTCCTGCCCAGAGGTTCCTTAGCATTTGGAATATACAAATTTAATTTAAACCATCTATTTTGTGCAAAGGAACCTTCACAAACATGAAAGTGAAACAGTTGATTTAAACTATGGAAATCACCGTAAACTGATACAGGCTAGACCTTGTTCTCCTATCCTGTGTTTTACACAGTAGAGTATAATTTTTTTTTTACTTCTAATTAAGACTTTTAAAAAGTTACAAAATTAATGAAATAATTATCATATATTTTGTGCAGCTTTGTCAAATATTACTTAGATAATCCCCAATATAGTGACAAGATCATCAAATTGATACTCATTAGCATATTATAACTAGTCCGCATATAGTACTATGTTCATATTTCATTGATGTTCTTTTTGTTGTTTCCTTTTATTTTTTGCGGGGGCGGGTACCAGACGTCAAACTCAGGACCTTGCACTTGCCAGGCAGGCGCTTGTGCCACTGAGCTATATCCCTGGCTTGTTGTTTCCTTTTGAATTCACACTTGCATTTAAACTGTTATGTTTCCTTAGTCTTTGCTCTAGAATAGTTCAAATGTCTTTTTGTCTTCATGGTCTTAACATGTGCGAAGATTAGCCCTTTAGTTTGTAGATGTTTCTTGCCCTTGGGCTTGTCTAATGCTTGCTTACTATTAGATTCAGGTTATATGTTTTTAATATAAGCACCACTGAAGTGATTTTGCAACCTTTGAAGTATAGCTTATTAGGAGACACATGTTGCATATATTTCTTCTTCAGAGTAGTAATGTTAACCTTGATCCAGTGATGTTTTGGGCAGGGTCTATAGAATTTCATTTAAAAAATAGGGTTCTTCTACTACAACAGCTATTTTATTCTCCAAGTAGGACTCCATTGTTCTCATTTATTTTCTTACTTGAATTTTTCTTTATTTGGCTATTGGGAGCTCCTCTTCTAAAATATACCTGCCAGTCTCCTATGAGTGTATGGTGGAGGCTTAAGTAAAAGAGATAGTACAGTATGTTTTGGAGTCCCAGAAGGGCAGAACTGTCTCGGAGCTAAGACAAAGACTTTGCTGGACAGCCAGTATTTATTAGATATTTAACAATTTGTGGGGATGCAGGAAGTGGAGTGCACATCTGATACAAAAGTCTGAGAAAGTGAGCAGGGCCTTGAGAAATTAGAACAAAGATGTTTCAAGAGTCAGTCTTGCTAATTGGGAGAACTGTCTCATCTCTAAGGTTGGCATTTTATTGTTCATGAATCCTTTGAGTGACATTCAGCTCCCTCAACTGCAGTGTTACCTTGTCTTTAGAGACTGTGAATATCAGCCTTTCCAATAATCTGGAGAGCCCTGTGGTTAGCAACTTAACCCTTACTCAGTCTGGTTCCCGATAAAACACCATGTTCTAGATTTTTCTTATTTGTAATTACTTGCTCCAGTGGTGAGAAACCTTGTTCTCATCCATAAATATGTGTTTCTGTTTTCTCAATCCTAGAATACACTTACAGTGGTTTTAGAATTGCTAATACATATTTCTTTGAGTATAGTATTTATGTGCTGTTCTTTTTCTCTTTTTAATTGACAAAGTTTTATGTGTATGATGTACAACATGATGTTTAGATACATGTGTAAATTGTGGGATGGCTACCTCAAGCTAATTAACATATGTGTTACCTCATATTTTTCTTTTTTGTGGTATGAACACTTAAAGTCTGTTCTTTTAGCAATTTTAAGTGCATAGTATATTGTTCACTATAGTTACCATGATATACAAGAGTTTTTAAACTTATTCCTCTAGTCTAACTGTAATTTTGTAACCTTTGACCAGTATCTCCTCAATGCACCTGAATCCCCAGCCCCTAGTAATCAGCCTTCTATTTTCTGTTTCAGTGAAATCAAACTTTTTAAAAGGTTCCACATATAATTGAGATCATGCAGTATTTGTCTTTGTGTGTGGGGGGGTCATTTCATATGATGTCATATCCTCTGTGTTCTCCATATCATTACAGATATTGTGTGCAGTACTTTCTTTTTTTAGCTTCAAAGTATATAGGTAAAATTCTACTTTAAGTTGCTTTTCTCTGTTATATCATGCAAGTGTGATTAGGTTATTGTTAACAAATCCTCCTCTTCTTTCTCCTCTACTATTATTATTATTATTATTTTCCCCCAGGGACTTCTCACTGAGATGCACGGTCAGTCCTTTTCATATTTTTAAATTATTTTTAAAATTTTTGAAACAGGATCTCATTAAGTTGTCCAAGCTGGGCTTGAACTCAGCACTACTGCCACAGCCTCCCAAAGCACTGGGATTGGCATGTGGCACCATGGCCAACCTGTTTTCATTTGTTTCACTTTGTAGAGATTTATCCAGTTATGTTTATGTTGCCCAGGCTGGCCTCAACTGACTCTCCCACCTTGTTGTCCCACTGCCTGTTTGAATTCCATTTGTGTTCTTTCTCTCCCTGATTTTTTTATTCTTTTCTGAGTATGTGGAACATTGGCACGATTCTCAAAGAACTACTCCCAAAAATCCATTTTTGTAGTTATCTAATTGCCTGTGAGCATACCAACTGAGAGAACCAATGTTAGCATCTTTTCATGTGATCTAATCTTTTGTCCATACAAATTGCTATGTGTGTATGTATATAAATATACAATTTTCTTATACTATATATGAGTTTTTCATTTGATTTGATTTCTGACAGACTCACTACATTATTCAGCCTAACCTCTAACTTCTTGTCTTAAGTGATCCTCTTGCTTCGGCCTCCGTAGTAACTGGGATTACAGATGCGTACCACCACATCCAATTCATACGAAAGGATTTTTTTTTAGATACAGTTCACATAACAAAATTATCCATTTTAAAGTTATATAGTTCAGTGACTTACTCACTATGATCTACACATATTATCTAATTCTAAAACATTTTTATCAACTCAAAAGAAATCTTGTTGGTACCATACATATTATTTTATAGTTTGCATTTTTCATGTGATGTATCGTGAGCATTTTTCTCACCAAGTTTAATAATATAAAACACAGTAATTGTACAGTATCCCAAGGGCTCATTATTGAATGCTAACTGTGTTTTCCTAGTCATACTTTTTACCACACAGCAATAAAACACACATTAGACTGAGTGTGCTCACCCATTATTTTCTACCAATGAATAGAATTTACCAGATTTCTTAATAGATTCGAACTATGTATGTAAGGATGTTTCTGTGTGTGTGTGTGTGTGTGTGTGTGTGTGTGTGTGTGTGTGTGTGTGTTGTTTGGAATAGAACCCAAGGCCTCATCCATGCTAAATGAACACTATACCACTAAGCTCTGCATCCCCAGGCCTATGCCAGTTTTAACTCATTCAGATAGTTAGGGTATTTGAGTTTCATACCCATATTTCACAGGAGGGAAAGCAACAGAAACTCTCCTGTGTGTCAGTTGTCTATGATTAATCCTAGGTCTTTTCTTTTTTTGGTTCTTTTGCAGTGGGAGTGGTGTTGAGACAGGGTCTTGCTATGTAGTTCAGAATGACCTTGAATTTACTATGTAGTCTAGGCTAGTCTTGAACTCACAGCAAAGCCTCTCAAGTGCTAGGATTATCAGCATGCACCACCACGCCTCACTAAGTTTCTTGTTAATGCCAAATTAAGTGTATATCCCAGGTTCAGAGATGTTCTAAGACCCTGCCAGTCAGTATCACATGGTAGCCAGGTCAAACATTGATGAGGAGGAATAGAGATATAATTATGATGACAATAATGATAATTAACCCAATATGTATAAGGAACTTTGGTGTTTGAGAAAAATATTCCACTTCAAGCTAAGGTCTCTTGGCCCTTGCACTCTGTAACTGATAGTCCCACCTGAGAATAGTTATTCTTTCTTGGCCTCCCCTTAGTAGGGGCCTCCAAAAAGGCTTGCCAAACAGATGTGCCTGTAATCTAAGCATATTCCAAAAGTTTTGTGTGTAGGATTTTGGCCTGCAATTCAAGCAACTGCCACCAGATGGAAGGAATGCTCTGTTAAGGAGAATTAAACAAGCATTAACTTGGCAAGTATTGTTCAGTGGTCAGAAATTGATATATCCCTGTTCCCAACATAGGTAGTTGCAGATTATATATGTAGGTGATGTCCTCTGCCTTCATGGGTATTTCTGTGTCCATTGTCCTCTTTGTTAGTGAGTTAACACTACTTTTATAGTGCTATATTTTCCCAAGAGGGTTTCTAATATACTTTTGACCCTCTTTGGGTGAACTAAAAAGTCTTTTCTTCCTCTTTTCTGGTCATTGCATCTTCAGATTGTTACTGTCCCACTCCTGGAGCACTTCAGTAACGTGCGTCCAGTCTTCTGTTTCTCCACTCAATCCTCTT
>PVLD010016257.1:18880-45630 GCA_004027595.1 Dinomys branickii | reverse complement strand
CAAGTAATAAATGTTAGTCACTCTCACCCTCTTTGTCTCCCAAGAGGGCAAGTATTCGTTTGCGGAGGAAATCAGGCATATACTTTCCTCCCTGCTAATTGGACTGGATTATGTATAATAGCAACTCTGTTACCAGATATAGATATCATTCCTGGAGACGAACCTGTTCCCATCCCCAGTTTTGATTATCTCGCCGGACGAGCAAAGAGAGCTGTGCAATTCATACCTGTATTAGTAGGGCTAGGGATCACTACGGCTCTAGCTACAGGTTCAGCTGGAATGGAAATTGCAGCCCATACCTATGTCAAATTATCCAATCAGCTAATTGATGACGTTCAGGCTTTATCCACCACTATCCCAAGACCTCCAAGACCAAATTGACTCCTTGGCAGAGGTGGTTCTCCAAAACCGTAGAGGATTAGATTTATTAACGGCTGAACAAGGAGGCATATGCCTCGCCCTACAGGAAAAATGTTGCTTCTACGCCAATAAGTCAGGCATAGTCAGAAATAAAATAAAACAACTCCAAGAAGACCTAATCAAAAGGCGGCAAGTTATCTGAGCACCCTTTATGGGGCTCACTCATTGGAAACAGATTCTGGGCTTACTTGATTCCCTTTTTAGGCCCATTATTAGGGATTCTGTTAATAATAACAGTGGGCCCATGTATACTCAAATGTCTAACTAATTATATAGAATCCCACATACAGTCAAAATGATGGTCCTCAGATCAGAGGGATGGCAACCAATCCCCCATGCTGCCACAAATGAAGAGTCAATGATTTGACTCCTCCCCAAAAACCAGTGGGGAATGTTGTAACCTGCCCTTCTCCCCGCCCCAACTGTTAAGTGTTGTAACTTGAAACTTGTTTAAACTGCCTGTTTGAACTTGTTGAGTCGCTTCCTGTTCTGTATGCGCCTCATACCCCCTCCCTCCCCGAGGATCCTGGCTGCACCAACCTGACCTTAAAAGGAAAATCTACCACAGGAGCCAGTCACAAGATGCCTAATGTGCAGTTCCTCGTTTGCGGTTTGCAAGCTTAAAAACCCAGCCTTCCGCCTGCTCGGAGCTCTCCTTGCCTGCGTTGCACTGGAGACGCCGCTGGGTACCAGCTTAAATAAAGCGCTTCTTAAAGAGATCTCATTTTTGTTCCGGGCTTCTTTTTGGGGTCCCACATTGGCCTTTTTGTGGTGTGATTATTTTGGTGTGTCTTTTTAAGACAGGTCTCACTATGCAGTTCAGGCTGACCTTGAGCTCACTTTGTAGCCCAGGCTAGTCTCAAACTCACGATGCTCCTGCCTAGCCTACTGTGTGCTGGGATTGCAGGCATGTGCCACTACACCGCAACGGAAGTGTCACCTTTCAACAAATCTGGCCCCCAAGGTACAGAATTTATGAACGATCTTATATGAATTATGGATCAAGAGTAGAACTGGCCAAATACAATCTATAAAATGGAAATATTAGAAATTGTATCATAAATTCCAACAGTCCTGGCAGAAACAGCAGTGCTGCTGTGTGCTCCCAAAGCAGTGATTTTGTCTTCACACCTCTTTTAATCAGAAATTCGCCTATTAAGTGAATTAAATAAACGTTTAAGAGCAACAAGTGCTGCGGACCTTTAAGAGTAGGCATATTTTAGATGGCTAGAGCTCGAACCCATTGATTCCTTAAAATTCTTATTAGTGTTGTATTTGTGTTATTTCAGTATATTCATCCCGGGAACTAGTACATATGCACACTGGATTTTGCCTTGAAATCTCTTACAGTATGTTAGGACTTCTCAAGCAAGGAACCAGTAAATGCAGTCTCATGCCCACAAACCCAGGTCTAGATAAGACACTCTCCTCTGGTCCCAGATACCGTTAGTGTTTTTATTTCACTTCAACCAGTGGAAAAAAAACAGGCTTTTAGTTTAGGTGGCGTCTCTTCTCTCAGCAAGAACCAATACATCGGCAACAACTGCAAAAAGCAGAAAAGGTGGTTCAAAAAGATAAATCAAATATAATGAAAACAAAACAAAACCTTTCATTGATCTTTTTTATCAATTTTACATTCCAGTGGATGCTTTTAATAGTAGTACTTAGGAAAGATCTTATGTTTCGACCAATTTTTTTATTTGAGTGGTTTTCTAAAAAGCTGAACAAATGAAAATCATCCAGAGGTCAAAATTTTATTACACAGTCGTAATACTTTTTATCAAAGAAATTTATTTGCATGTAAATAAACAGTTTTTGTAACGTTTCAGGGAAAAAAAATCCCACAGGTTTTGTCCACATTCAAAAAAAATGCCAAAGTATTTACAGAACGGCCATACACACAGAAAATCAAATTTCAGACTTTTTTTTAGAAAAGACCCTCTCCACTGCTCCTGATGTACATTTTAAAACTCAAAATTTGTAATTCACATCTTGTAGCTGTGCATGTTTCCCAACCTAGCTAGCCTGTGAGATTGTTAAGTACTTCCTGCCCCTCAAAACACTAACACAAAGATAGAAGTAAACTGGCAGGAGGCAGGGATGGGAATGAAAGTGAGCCCGCCCAAGGACGGTGAGTAATGTTCCCTATACTGACATCTGCTGTAAGTGACTCACTGTGGATATGTGTGACTCACGGGCTCCCTGGAAGGGATTCTTGTGAAAATTCATGATATTGCTGCACTAGATTTTCAGACCCAGGCCTGAGGAAGGAAAATCCTTTTGAAGAGTCACCAACCTCAAGCCTGGTTTTGGCAATTATATCCTACTTCAGTTCTCCCACCCAACAATACTTGTTTTAAGACACACTGAATTTGAATCTGAAACCTTCATGTACATCAGAGCAGATTTTGACCAAGAACCCCTAACATGAAGCCAAAAGACAAGAGGAATCAGGTCAAACTAGAAATACGTTAAGACACCAGCAGCAAAAGATAGGTAGAAGTTGACCTCACGTCTTTGCCGTCTTTTGAAACAGGAGAATGAGTACAATTAGACAGGAGGGAGGTGTCCCAGGCTTGGTTATTCTGCCTCTTCTCCTCCACCCTGTGAAGAAATGCAGTGCTCCCTGGTTCTCAGGCAGGGTGAAGCAGTTTAGCCCCGGCTCCCTGTTAAGCAAGTTCAGATGCTGGGTCAGGGTGTGGGGTGTGCCCATCGACAATTCACGGGCTTATCCTTCATCCAGATCCTAACTCGGGATTCTTTGATCTGGGATGAAGACAGAAAGAGAGAAAAAGCTTCCCAGTTTACTCATTTTGGTATTTGTTGGCTCTGCTTGGGGGAGCTGAGCCCCTGATACTATGCAGTTACATCCCCACACAATTTCCCCACCCAGAACAAACTTTAAAATCATGTAACTTTTAAAATTTCTCGCAGAAACCAATGGGATAGGACTCAAAACTAGTTGACAAACTTGTGAGAAATCCAACCAGTTTGTATGTCTGAGAGGCTGCTACTGTATCAGCACCACAAGATAAAGCACTCTGGTGTCCCCTTGCCCATGTCCTCCTCAGTGTCACCCAAGACATTTGACTCTGGTATGGTAACTGATAACTTTTCTTGCTCCACTTTCAATGTTTCACCTCCTACTCCTCATTACCTCGAGACACACAAGCGGCAGAGTCATTGGGAGCTGATGACCAGAAAAGGGGGAACACTGGAGGATGAGGCAGGAATGAAGCGGAAGCAGATACTCCAATCCTACACTAACTCCCACCTGTGCAAGAGCTGAATGTAGCAATCTTCCTCTGTACCTGATGAAGTCACTCCACTATGACACACACACACATCAATCACCTGGTGTTTTTTTATTTCTTTTTTTGTAATCCAGAAGAGTTGTGCTGGGGACTCTGCCCCACTCCACTGATAAGATCCTGAATGGAATCATCAGGAATGGCACAGTGCAGGTGTCAAAATCAAAGTAAGGCCGCAGAATTTTGAGAGGACCCTCCAAATACTGAGAACTTCTGTTGCACTCAAAACAGTCTCCTGGATTTCTGTATTTGTGAGAAAGGCTTCTCATTGATGTCTTGCAGAATCCAGACTCAGACATGTTTCTCCACAAAGGTCCAATTGTTTTGCTACACAGTAGCAAGGGTTTATCTTCATGCTCACCTAGCATTCCAGGCCCGCATTACTTCAAGTGAGCTTGAAACTGTTTTAAGTGAACTATGGCTGCACATTTTTTACTACTTTATCCCATGGAGCATACAGTGGAGTGATTAAAGTCTGAACTCCTCCTCCTTTTGATGAGGAGAAACAAAGAGCTCAGCTTTTAGGAATGGCGTCAGTTCTCCTGCAAACTAAACGCTGGGATGTGGACTTTTGGCACATTGTGGAAATAGGAGAACTGTTAATTCTGTAATGGTTTTTCATGCCACTGGGTCAGGAAGGCTGTCCCCTATTTCATCTTACTGCATCTGAAAGTATGTTTACATCGCAAATAGCCACCCTAGCTTTTTTAAAATGAAAAGAGTATAAATCAGTACCTCCACAGGGAAGTAACTCCTAATATTCCTATGTCTGAAACCTATGAAAAACTTCCTAAAATAAAGAATCAGTTTGGTTTCTCTATTTGACTCCAAAGGCGGGCTCTAACCCGCTGGGGCTTGATGCTAGCTATCAGCACAAGCTGCGAGCTCCCTACCACCCAATAAGCCTCGTCTTCCGCCTCCCATCCATCATTTGGAACCCTAAGCCTCACAGATTTAGATTTAGAAAGAAACGTATAAAAACAAACATAAGGGTTAAAATATTACAAATAAATAGCTAAAATCTTCCCTCTCCCAGTTGCTCCTAACAAATACCAAACATTGCTTAAGTGCCCAAAATGACCCAAGTCCTTCATTTGCCCATGCCTCAAACGGATAATTACCCAGAGGTGAGCAACCTTCATGCAAATGCATCAAGGAATGTATTGCTTTTTCATTTGCTGCCCAGCCCTTCAAATGCATGCACTAAAATGAGTTTAAAACATGGCCTAAAAGTGGAAAAAGGGAAGAAAAATATATATGAATATTTCCCACAAAACTGGTTTCCCACCCTTCCCTCTCCTTCCCTTTCCCATCCCTCCCCCTCCCATTCTTAAGCAAGTATTTTTTAGCATTTTCTTTCTGACAAAGGAGTAAGGAGTCCTTGATAGCCAGAACCTAACCCTGTGGTCTCCTCAGCAGGGTCTGGATGTATGTTCCTAAATTCCCCTAGCTGGCTGGCAAAGCCATGCCTTTTCAGATTCTTAAAACACAAATCAGACCTGACTCTTGCCTGGTGTTGGCTAACATAGAAACTTATCAGTAATTTCTTCTCTGGCCATGTTTCTTTAGAAAGCAAGTTTCCTAATTGCCAATCAAGGCCACATCCATAAGATCGTCATCTTCCTCCCCAATCATAAAGTCAGGGCTGAGCCTTGAGGGCCTGTCTGCAGATAAGATTGTATTACTTGTCATAGACAAGGACTGGTCTGAGGAGATGGGTGATTTGGACCAACTCTCTGGCTTGATGCTGTGAGACTTCTTTTTGTCCCTGTCCCTGTCCCTGTCTTTGTCCCTGTCTCTGTCTTTGACTTTCTTCTTTTCTTTTTTGTGCTTCTTGTGTTTCTCTGTGCTGTACTCTGGAAGTGGTCGGATGCCATCGTCTGAACTGGGACTGTTCTGATACGACTTCTCTGCTATGGAGGAACCTGACTCACTTTCACTGTCCAGGTTCTGGGGAGTATAGGCTGGTGACTTACTATGGCTGGGAGAGCCGCGTTCATGCTTTGGAGTGGAACCACTGATCAGTGGAGAGCCGTAGTTTTTGGAGGAGGACAGCTGTGGCCTCAGCCCTTCCCCACTACTTTCCCCAGGCTTCTGCAAAGTCACTTTGGCTTTAATGCTGGGGGAGCCACCATCATGCTTGCTGATGATAATTTTTGCCACACCTGTGCTCCCCACATTTTTTGCCTCTGAGGTCTTCTTAGAAGAATCCACAGAGCCCCCAGAAGTAGAAACCTTTGATTTGTCTTTATCACTTTTCTCACGCTTGCCCTGGAACTCTCCTCCTGACATGTTATGTTTGGAGGACATGAGATGGCTAGAAGAATTTGTGCTCACTCCCATCTGACCATCCATTGCATCTTCACTCCCAGGACCACTAGTGACAACCCCGTGCTTCAGTTTATCTATGACAGCTGTCAAGGACGGCTTCTTATTTCTGCTGGGAGATTTCCCTTTGGAACTCCCATGCTGGTTTTGAGATGATGACATGGAAGAGCCACTTGAGGAAAATGAGGAAGAAGCTGCTGTGCAAGAATTAGATGATGGGGGAGTTTTCTGGGATAATGAGCTTGAAGATCCTAACCCTGAAGATGACTTCATGCCAGAGCTTGAACTAGTGCCGGACATGTGAGAACCACCAGAACCTGAACTGATGGGGGACTTGGCTTTTGAGGATGGAGGAGTCCCAGGAACAGGCTTCATTGGAGAAGCCAGTTTATCAGAGCCTCCAGGAGGCCTTGAATGAGAAGGAGAGATGTTTGGTTTACTTAAAGGATTCATAAGTGATGATGGCTTGCCTTGAGGTTTCATCTTGGTGCTGCTAGAGCCACTGCTCAGTCCATGCTTGGTAATAGGAGAAGAGCCTGGCTTCCCTCCAGACTGGGATGAATTTTTGGACTGACTTGATCCAGAAGACCCCTGACTAGAATAGACACTGCTTGTTATCTTGGAGCTTGATGAGCCTTCTGATTTACTGCTTTTCATCTTGCCTGAGGTGGAAGCAGATGAGGAAGAGGAGGAGGAATGGCTATGGTGGCTTTTACTGCCTGAGGAAGACACTGAACCACTGCTGGTATACTGACTATGAGAGGAGGGCTTGCCTACCATCACGGTTCCCTTAGGAATCTGAATAGTGATTTTGGGAATGGGTGGTGTGGCAACACCTGGGGGTGTCTGAGATCTTCCTGAACTGCCTGGAGATTTGGACCCACCTGTACTGGTGGGTGGTGTAAAAGGCCTATTAGAAGAACTGTGAGATGGAGACTTGCCTTCTGTGTCTGCCTTCTTCCGCTTGGGAGGCTTATCCTTACTTTTTCCATCATTGGAAGGGGTCCGACTGCGCTTTCCTGGTTTGCTGTCTAATGCTGGGCCTGACAGGCTGCTGTTACTGGTACCATTGCCTTCTTTCATCCTCTTTGGAGTCTTTTCTTTCCCTAAGTCTCCAGTAGTTAATAAAGGACTCTGGCTACCACTGTGATGCTCCAGGAGCTCTGCAGGTCCCAAAGCCTTACCAGTGACTGATATAATACTGAAATCAACTGTGTCAGCTTGGGTACTGCCTTTAAATTTTGTCTCCCCATTATCACCTCCAAGCATTGGCATCCCCAAAGTATTTAGTGCCTGAGAGGCAAATCCTTTGAAATCATCATTATCCCCACTTTGGCTGCTTTCATCAAAATATTCTTCTCCAAAACCACTTTGGCTCTGGCTATTCAATAAATCAGGATTGAAATCTACCCCATCAGGGAAGAAGTGATTGGAAGGTGAATCACTATGGGGACTTCCGGCAGCATCTGCAATAAGGTCAGCTGGGTCAGTGTATGGATTTTCATTATTATTAGCTTGAAAGACATCAGAGTCAAAGAGGGCACTCTGAGAGTGCCCAGAACTTGAAGAATCTCGTACAGGGGTACCGATGGGAGGGCAATCATCACTAGTGCTGGGAAGCTTAGAAGCTTCTTCTGCAATATCAGAAAGTATGTCAGTTACATCTGGGCCAATGCTGTCTGAACTGGATAGTCGGACCATCCTCTGAATACTGGGTTGGGGATGAGGTACTGGCTGTGGGTAAGTTGCTGGGGGAGTGCTACACTGGCTTGGAGCTGGAGTGATGTGTGGCGTATCCAGCGTGTCAGCTGTCATATTAACATCAAAGATAGGGTTCTGTGAGTCAACATCCATTGAAAATAGCTCCCTCTGAAAGTCATCTTCAGTCTGCTGCTTGGGTCTGTCAGCTGGTAATCTTGAGGGCTTCTTCTTCTTGGTCTTGTTGCTCCCCGAGCATATTTCCATCCGGGGTGAGCCAGAAGAGGAGTTCTGCCTTTCTAAAGGGCTGCTTCCATAAAGGGTTGAGAAATCCTGGGCAGGATTATCTTTAAGAAGGTTCATGAGCATCGGGTGGTTCTTGGTGTTGCCGGCCATCGAAGAGACAGGTGGCGGCGTGTGATGAGGAGGGGTCGGACTCGAGCCAATGGTAGACCCCCCGTTCCCTGTGATTTGCAACAAACTGGTAAGAATTGGGTTCTGAGATACCTTGCTGAAGTCCTCCCCATGGCCCACCGACTCATGCCGATCTTTGATGCTCATGCTCATATTAAACAAGGTGGTAATGGGACCCCCCGGAAAGGTGTTGGTTGGTGTGGTGGTACCACTCATTGGGTTGTTGCCTGTGGTCATGCCATACCCTGGGCTGCTAGCCGGGGGCAGGTTCTTTTTCACCATGTCTTCAACTGTTTCTGCAATGAGGGACAGTGCTGGGGTGTCAGCCTGAATGGTTTCAGCCTTCCTCCGAATAGCTCTCATCGTCACAGGGATGGACATACATCTGTTAACATAAAATGGAAAGTCAAAGTTAACATTATGTTAGGTGCTAGATGAAACCAATTTTTCATTTGGGAAACAGGCTCTGGTTTTAGCTGAGATTTGGATGAACAGTAAGCAGTTTTCAAGCCAGGGAAGTAATCTGTAAGGTAAGAGTAGTTGCAGTAAATGGCCAAAGTGTTGGGCATACCTATTCTAAAAAGAACCTGGGGACTAGGCAGCTGTTCACTTCTTACGAAACATACACCAGAAGCTACAACAAACAAGGTCCAAAGAAAAGTAAAAGAAAACTGGTAATAATGAAATTCAGAAAGGTTAAGTTTTGTACTAATTAGTGGGACACATATATAATTTTACTAATGAACTACTCAAAAGTTTCTTGACTTTTTAAGTTCTAAACTTTAATAGCTTAGATCTTCCCAAAGGTAACCATTGTGAAAAGTCCTACTGCTATTAGCACTAATCATGTTCATTTTGAGGGAAGGCACTTTTTTTTTTAGAGACAGTCTTGCTATATATAGCTCAGGCTAGCTTTGACCTCACTTTGCAGCTATGGCAGACCTCAACTTTGTGGCGATCCTCCTTCCTCAGCCTCCGGAATTACAGGCATGTGCCACTAAGCCTGGCTCAGGAAAGGCAGTTGTTGGTTTTTGTTTTTGAGTCAGGGTCTCACTATGTACTTCAGGCTGGCCATGAACTCACTATGTAACCTGAGCTAGACCGGTACTTGCAGCAATTCTTCTGCCTCTGCCTTCCAAGTGCTGGGATTACAGGTATGTATCACCATGCCAGGCCACGGTAGGCATTTTTTATCTTCACAAAAATTTGAATATATATTTGAAAACATCAAGTTTTTTCTTATTGAGCCAGATAGTAGTGTTTCTGGCTTTATGGGCCATAGGTATTCTAAGTACTCTACCATCTTATCTTGAATACTGCATAGACATTTAAAATAAACAGTATTCCTATAAAATTTAGTTTTATAATAGGCTGCCAGTGGCTGCTTTTGAAAACTCTCAATATGACATATTAATATTTTTGGGAAGTTGACTAGCCTAAGTATCTTCCCATATCCTGCACTTAACAAGGTATGTTTGTTCAAAAGTGGGAAAAGAGACATATGCAAAAAGTTTGCATTTTATTTCAGCTCTCCCCACTTTCCGTTACTCTAATGTCAGGTCTGAAGTTACCTACCTGACTTAATACTTTATAGTGATTTTTAAAAAACCAAAGTTCAGATCACTTTTGAATCCAAAAACAAAGAAGAATCAATTCAGATCAATGACTAAGTGGCTTTTCTCCTTTATTTCCAATTCAGTCTGATATTGAAAACAATATACTTCATACACCTCTTAGCAGGACACTGATGGAAAAGAGTCAGTGCTACCTTTGAACAACTTTGGCAATGAAGTCGTCTGTGCAGATGAGTGCATCTGACACCCCCTTGTAGAGTTTACAGCTCACACGTGTTGAATCCTGCACATCCATTACCACTGAAAGACAAAACACACAAGATCTGCTGGAGATAGATCCTAAAACAGATACAGGGAACATTCAGCTATCCTGAGAGAGGTGTGAGCCACCCACACAACTCACCACACACCAGGGAGTCATTCACAGGGTGCTGAAAAGATACACTGAAACGGGACTCTGAGAGAGGACACACTTCAAACTGGAGAAGCCCAGGAGAATCTAAAAGGCAAAGGAAAACCATAAAGCAATTAACCAGGGCCAGGGATTTAGCTCAGTGGCATAACCGCCTGCCTGGCAAGCACAAAGTCCTAAGTTCAATTCCTGATACACCAAAAACAAACAAACAAACAAGCAATCAACCAAATATAAGACAGAAGATAAATAAGTAATAAACCTGAAATAGAATGAAACGATTTCTCTCCCTTTTTAGAAACCTCCATTCTTTTGTCACACAAAAAAACCTGCTAAGCCATACACAAATGAAAGAATCCGTTTAGTACAAATTTCTACAGTAAAGAACTAAAAAAAAAAAGAAAAAAGAAAAAAGAAAAAACTCTACTTCTAATTTTCTAAGAGAAAGACAAATGATACCTAACTTCTTTTATCTTTCTTCTCGGGTGGTTCTACAGACTGAACTCAGGGGCTTCACACTGAGCTATATATATATATACCAAGGCCTTCTAAAATTTTTATTTGGAAACAACGACTCACAAAATTGCTGTGTTGCCCAGACTGTGCTTGAATTTGTGATCCTCCTCCCTCAGTCTCCCACAGTGCTGTGATTACAGATGTGAACCCTCACACCTCTTGTCTTTTGTTTTGTTTTAGCATTGGTTTTTGGAATATTAGGGAATGAACCCACGGCCTTGTGCATGCTAGATAAGGACTGTAGCACTGAACTATACCCCTAACCCCAGTCCACAAGCTAAATGTATTTTCTTGGGGAAAATCATGCAGTTCTGTAGGACTAGCTCTGTAATGACCCAATGAAAACTCATTTTCAAATACCCCAAAGACTAGGTGTGATCCCAGCATTCAGGAGGCTCAGACAGGAGGATCCAAGGTCAGCCTGGGCTACATAGTGAATTCAAGGCCATCCTGACCTGCATAGTGAGACCCTGTCTCAAAGAGCCCAAATAAATAATAAACAAACAAACAAAACAATAAATAATAAATAGATACTCCAAAGCCATCTGTAGACTTCTCATAGGAAACTCACAAAATAAAAGAACATATTTGCTTGCATATGCTGTTACTAATCCAACTCTTGAAAATCTCATTTCTAAACAGATTGTTATTCTCGTGAAAGATCTATTTACCTTCCCCCTTATTTCTGCTTACCAGTTACACTGATACATATTGATTACTAGAATATTATATAACTAAAGCCGTATTAACGGTGACCAGTAAAGCAGCCTGAATTTACATCAAAGCTACTAATAGCCAACTGTGCTTGAAAAATATCAGCTTTCCAGGCCAGAGGTGGTGGCAAACGCCTGTAATACTAGCACTCCGGAGGCTGAGGCAGGAGAATCACTGCGAGTTTGAGGCCAGCCTGGGCTACAGAGTGAGCTCAAGGCCACGCTGAATTACACAATACCCTGTCTCGAACAAAGAAACAAACAAACAAAAAACATTAGCTTTCCAGAAACCTGAGAGAAAAAGGGTGTAAGTTTCACCTTCTTGAAGGCATATGATTAACTTCACCACAATGAATGGGGAGAAAAGATACAATACTAAGATTAGAGCTAAATGTCAGTGTCTTAATAATCTGAGATTTAGATAGAAAGAAATCATCTTTAAAAAAAAAAATCGTCTCCCCTTTTAGGTCCTACCATATATATACATATACCTAGAACAAGGTATAGGCCATAAAACCTCAAATACGTTATGTGTAGAAAAAGAGCACCAGGGATGTAGCTCAGCAGCACAAACACCTGCCCAGCAGGCACAGGGTCCTGAGTTGGGACTCCTGGTACCAAAAAAAAAAAAAGAAAAAAGGAGAGAGAAAAAGAATTAAGTCCACTACAGAGAATAGTGGTTCCCAAATACCCACTGAAAAAGGTTGGGTTTCATCAAACTAATTTCTGGAGATTATACGAAACTTCCTGACTCTTCTCACGGAGACTCCTTCCTTCCCCTGCAGAACTGGGGGTGAAGCTCAGGCCTCTGCTATAGACTACATCCCTACCCCTTTTTATTTTTGAATTTCTAGTTGGTTCATGGAGGCTGGGCTTCAACTTGAGATCCTTCTGCCTCAGTCTCCTCAACTGCTGGGATTACAGGTGTGCTTGACCACGGGGCTCCCACTCAAACCAAGGGTCCGCAGCTCTAACAGGCCACCAAATTACAGAGCTGCTGCATTAGCTTTTCTCTTCCAGTGAGTACATTAAAAGTGCATTAAAAGAAAGTACCTTCTTTCAAAATAGTTCTTTTGACACAGCTTCCAATTAAGGTGTTATAGGCCACTTGGTGTCTGATCATATTCAGGATAAGAGGAACTCGGCCAGGGTGCTGAAAGGTGATTTTGTTGACAAGTGTTCCCTGGAGGCTTCGACCATCTGGAAGAGGAGCGTCCTTGTTGAGGAAATAGCAGTGCTGCTGACCTGGAAGAGCCTAAGCAAAAAGATACCAAATGAGTGCCACTGACTCACCCAAGGGGCTCCATCCACAAATGATCCATCCATACACTATTCTACTTTTTAAAAAGGCCCCAAATCATGGGATAGAATAAAACTGCAAAGGGAAATATCCAAACAGTGATATTTATAAACATATTATTCACTTGGCCAAAAAGATCTCCGTAGTAAATGCTCTATTCTGGTGGGCTCCTAACTTAGCTAACATAAAAATTACTACAGAAATTTGTATTAAAGAGGCTCCTCAGTGTGGTATGGTGGCATATACTTATAATCTTAGCTGCTAAAGAGGCTGAGGCAGGAGGATCTCAAGTTCAGGGCCAGTCTGGAAAACACAGTGGTACTGTTTCAAAGTAAATTTTAAAAGAGCTGGGCACCTTGAAGCCCTGGTTCAATACTCAGTATGGTGAGGGGGGAGGGCTTCTAAGCCATATACAAAATACATTGCTAATAAAGCATCCTATATATTGCAATGCAGCCAGAACTTATAAACTACTATGTTAGTCTGCAGCCAGAATTTATGAACTACTATATTAGTCTAGACTATCATCAAACATTCAAATAAATTTAAGAGTAAATAGGTTTTGGGGCCTTTCACAGCTGATTCATCCCAGCATCTTGTTCACTGAATGTACCTTGAGAACTTCTCCAATTATAAAAGTCATGGCACAGTAAAATTTAAAAAAAATGAAAAAAGCAAAAAGAATAAAAGTACTCAAAAGGAACAATAAGAATTCATTTTTTAAAAAAAGGAATTTGTGTGCATATGAGACTGGGGATTCAACCCAGGGCCTTCTATACATTAGGCAAGTATTCTATGATGAGGTCTGTCCCATCCCAGAACTGATACCATCTACTAGTAACCTTGCAAACATTCAAAACATCACTAAAACTTTTGGCTCTTTGAGAAATTCAACAAAAGAAAAACAAAAATTTCAATTTTCTTGACTCGGAATCTCATGCCCTTTTTCTTCAATACATTTCAGTTTTCTAAATTCTTGCTCGACTGAGGGAATACGACATGATCACACAGTCCCAAAGAATCTTATCTGACCTAAGTAATGCTAAAAAGGAAGATTTTGATCTTAGGTCCAAATATAACTTATGACATCTACAAGGCCTCACTTACAGCATAAAATCGCATGTTGTGATTCAAAGGTATGGGATCAGGATCCTTTGACAGCTCAAACTGAGTGATCAATTCATAGAGGGGGACATAAGTTGGTTGACTTTCAAACAATGGAATTCCTAGAAAAAGAAGGATTAATATAATTATCCAATTAAATTCAAAACATTGAAAAATTGATTTTCCTATCATGATTTTTTTCATTTATTCATCCATTTATCAAAAATGCACTTACTAATCTAAAACACGTAACATCTATACCTGTGAATACTTTTTTGGTGCCCACAAGATTATAATCCCACTGGGATAATTTGAAATTTCCTGTTCACATTTATATTCACTGATGCTCAAAACTTTTATTTATTTTTTTTGTTTTTGCTTTGTTTTGTGTGGTGCTCAAAACTTAACTGTATTAAGGTTTGGCAAACACTTTTAAAAAGCAAATAAAAAAATTCACCTGTGCAGTTCTGTAGCTTCTGAACAAATGCTCTAGATACTGGAATTGGCCGAGGAAATTTCAAGAAGAAACAGGCAGGAAGATCAACACTGTTGGCAGCGGTAATTGCAGAGAAGGAGGGGGTCCTTAAAAAAAACCAAAAAAATAGCTGTATGTTGACCAGACTAAAAACAAAGTGGACAAGTAAATACCACACAGACACATGCACAAAGTCTATCAAAGTTCACTCTTACAATTTCCTTCCAACAATTCCCAAACATCCCATTTTGCTAATGCTCAAGTATCTATTTCGATGTTTATTTTGGTACTGGAGGTGCACATGCAGAAGGCCCTAGGTTTAACCTCTAACCCCCAAACAAATAATAATAAAAAACACAATTATTTAGAGCAGATGTCAGAAAAGGAACAGTCAAGTCTATTCTCCATAAGGACAAATGAATGGACAAAAGAAACAGCCAATAACATCCAGAAATTTAAAAAGGCAGAGCCAAGTGAAGTATTTGTTTCACATTGGCCTTCAGTAAAAAGAATTGACTTTCCAATTCTAAAATTATGTTTAACTTACCATTTGTTGTCAGCTGGATGTGACCCCATAATTAAGGGTGCAATTGGGAGTTTATACATAGCAGATGTTCCTTCAATTGTCACTGATACATTCATGCCCAAAGATCGAGGAACTGAGAATAGGAAAGAAAAAGGGTCTTCAAAGCAAATCAAATTATGGAGATCACCAAGTTAAAAAAAAAACAAAACTTCTGTGTGACGGTTTCTATCTGAGTGTCCCCCAAAGTGCCCTGGGGGGGCATGTGAGAGGGGACTGGACCATGGCAGTGTGACACTGGTGAGTTAGTCACCTGATGGATAGTGCTCTGGCTGAAGGAGGCAGGTCACTGGGGCATGACCTGGAAGGGTCTCTCTCCTCCAGTCCTCCCTTGACCCCTCTCCGCATTCTGACTATCTTGCCAACAGCAAGGTCCCTCTGCTGGGAGCTATCAAGTATGAACTGAAACCTCTACAAACCATGAACTGAAATAAACATTTCTTCCTTAGAGTTGTGGGTATCAGGTATTTTGTCTCAGAGAGATAATGACATTCTACATTATTCATCAGCCATAATTTATTAGACATTTTAATTTATATCTAACTTAGAAATGTTCAAGCTAGGTATGGTGGCACACACCTGTAATCCCAGCACTCAGGAGGCTGAGGCAGGAGGATCACTGCAAGTTTGAGACCAGCCTGGGCTACAAAGTGAGCTCAAGGCCAGCCTAAACTGCATAGTGAGACCCTATCTCAAAAAGACAAAAAAAAAAAAAAAAAAAAGTTCAAAAGTATCTGTCTAACCAATATTTCTTTTTGGCTATAAATAGAAAACAATGCAGTCTACAGAAGAAAATTTTTGAAATGTTCATTACAACACTTACTTGTGTTATACAATCTCAGAAGGCATTTAAATAGCATTATAATTATAGATAGTAGTCAGATGTGCTGGCATATATCTGTAAACCCAGCACTCAGGGATGCTGAGGCAGGAAGACTACAGGCTTGAGCCCAGCCTGAGCAACTGAGTAACTTAGTAACACTGCTATCTCAAAAAATTACAAAGGGGCCAGGGATACAGCTCAATGGCATAAGTGCCTGTCTGACAAATGCAAGGTCCCAAGTTCAATTCCCAGTACCAAAATAAATAAATAAATAAAATAATGAGTAAAACTAATTATTTCACATCAAATAGTATAGTCACTCATGTATAAGTACCTATTGTGTGTGTGTGTGTGTGTGTGTGCGCGCGCGCGCGTAAGTGTGGTGGTGTACAACTGTAATCCCAGCACATGGGAGGAACTTGCTATGTACCTCAGGCCGACCTGAAACACACTGTGATCCTCTCCTCCTGCCTCAACCTCCTCAGTGTTGGGATTAGAGGCATGCTCCATCATGTACAAATACTTTTAAAACTTTGCACAAAATCTCCAGTTGTTTCACAGTTCAATTCTTACCATTGTTCTCATGCAGAATGATAGGAGATGCAGTCTTATCATCCAGAAGGTCAGAAGGAGAAGCATAGTACTTCAAGTTCATTAAATGACCTATGAAAGACAAAATTCATTATTGTATCTTGATCAATAAATTACAAATAAAAATACATTCACATTTTTATAAACCTGTACAGACAAAAATAGTTTCATAAATATAAGGAGCCATGTTCGAAAGCAGCTTGTGAAATGTGACAAAGAAGATTAAGTGTTGATTCTGAGAGTAACAATTTACTTTGCATGATTGGGAAAAAAAATACAAGGAAAGTCAGTGCTGACACCTTAGAAATCAGTACAAAATACTAACTCATTGGTTTCTCCCTTTGTTTGTATCTTATTATTTTTTAATTTGCAGGTTACAGAGTGCTATTTTACCTTTTTTAGTGTATGTTTATAGTACAAAATGCTTACATTCCTTGTGTGAAGTTGGTACATGTAGACAACACATCTTAATTCCTTTGTATCTTCCTAAGCCTAAACTGAACTTAAAAGTAATGACCCTTCAACAAAAATTAGGCATTCTTCTAAATATTCAAAATGGGGTAACATACCTCCACTCCTCGGAGTGAGATAGCCAACACTTCCGTGAAGAATCTTATCTAAAGGACCAGCATTAGTGGCTTTCCTGCAAGATAAATGATCCATGTTTGCTTGTATTTGGGCCCATATGGTTGTGGTGCACAGTATGATACTGAGATCAATTCTTAATGTTTTATAGTACTATCATTACAACTGCCCTGTAATTGGAAATATAACAAGTGTATTTCACCTTCAAAGTCAAGAGATTATTTCCAAGTACATACTAGTATGTAATACAGCAAAGGAAAATTATAACTAGACCACTATTTATAAAGTTGGGAGTTCAATCTTTACAAGTTTTCCAATAAAACCTGTATCTGAAAACAACTTTATGATACCAATACTCACCAATTTGGGAATGGAAAGGAGCTAATCAAGATGTATAATATGGGTATAATATAGATGTATATATTAAATTATAAACTGCAAAATTTTGCTATCTGTATAATATAAAGATCTATAATTTAATGCTTATCTATAAAAGAGGCAATATATATTTAGGTACAGCTACTACTCATTTAACAACTGAGTTTTTTTCCTGTCTTTTTGAGATAGGGTTTCACTATGCAGTTAAGGCTGGCCTTACACTCACTTTGTAGCCCAATCTGCCCTCAAAATCACAGCAATCTTCTTGCTTCAGCCTCTCAAATGCTGGGATTATAGGTATATGCCACAACATCCAGCCTAATGACTGAGTTTTGTTCCTGTTACTAGGTCATCAAATAAATTAATCACTTAAAATGAGGAATTTTGTACAGTATATATAATATTCAGAACAAAGAAATGGTCAGAGGAAACTCCCAACTTGATGAGTTTGGTTTTATTTGCATAACTGTTACATGTAGTACTGTGATATATAACAACATAAAACTACAGGCTGCCAAGAAAGGTGGTGCAGGATTGCCAGGAGGCCAGCCTGGGCTACAAAGTGAGAGCAAGGCCAGCCTGGGCTGTACAGTGAAGCCATCTCAAAAACACATACACAGACACACACACAAACTACAGGACTGTACTGTATAGTACAATCAGCAGAAATTACAACACTGTACTGTAGAAGAAGCCACAATAAGGCTGTAGTAGCTCACATGCCTGTGTCTTAAGTCTGAATCAAGTTGTAAGTCAGAACAGTAATTAAGGGGCTGGGGATATAGCTCAGTAGAATAAGTGCCTGCCTGGCAAGCACAAGGTCCTGAGTTCAATCCCCAGTACCACAAAAAAAAAAAAAAAAAAAAAAAAAAAAAAAAAAAAAAAAAAAAAAAAAAAAAAAAAAAAAAAAAAAGAACAGTCATTAAAAAGGCAGGTTGAAAGAAAAGAAAAAGGGAAGTTGTTGACCAGGCATGATGGCCCAAGCCTGTAATTCCAGCTCCTTAGGAGGCTGAGGGAGGATCATTGTGAGTTCAAGGCCAGCTTGGGCTTCAAAGTAAGACCCTGCCTCAAAAATGGAAGAAGAAGAAAAAAAACATAAGGTTGTTGAAAGAAGAATAATTATATATATCTATACTATACAAACATATAATATAGACATGTACATATTATGTATAGATTATCTATATTATGTGTATGGATAACACAGATATATAATCCCCCTGGGTGAAAAAAATATAGGAATTATGTAACACTGACTCTTTAAGGCAAGGCATAGTGGGACATGCATGTGATCTCACCTACTCAGGAAGCTGAGGCAACAGGATCATGAATTTATGGCCAGTTTAGGAATTTAGTGAAACCCTATCTCAAAATTAAACAATAAGGATTTGCCAGGCATGGTGGTGCACACCTATAATACCAGCACTGGGAAGGCTGAGGCAGGAGGATCTTTGTGAGTGTGAGACCATCCTGGGCCACAAAGTGATTGAGCCAGCCCAAACTGCACAGTGACCAGGTCTCAAAACAACAAAAAAAACCAATAAGGTTTTAAGCTATAGCTAAACACTACAATTCTTGTTTAGCATATGCAAGGCCTTAGGCTCAATCTTCAGTATAGCCAAAAAAGAAAAAGCTGACTCTTAGCCAATCTTACCAGTACATAATTGCCATTTTTGATAGATCTTGTTCTAGGGATTGGAGAGCCAAGTACATTTTAGTCTTCAGTTTGCTGGAGAGAACATGAGGAGAAAATGAGTTAAATAGTTGAAAAATAAACACACATATACAAACAGTAACACAGAAAAAAAGCCTAAAAGATGAGTCTATGTTAGAGGCACTGAAAGTATTTTCTTAAAAACTGCTGGGCAGCCGGGTGCGGTGGCGCACACCTATAACCCAGGACACAGGAGCAAGGCCGGCTGGGCTGCAAAGCAAGCTCAAGGCCAGCCCAAACTGCTACTGAGAACAAACTTGCTGAGTGTGTTGCTGCATACATACAGTTTCAGCGCTTGGACTGGGAGGATGTGGCAGGAGGATTGCTAGTTCAAGGCCAGCCTAGACTACACAGTGAGTTCAAGGCCAGCTTGAGTTATACAGTGAGACTCAGTGTCACGAAATAAAAAACAAAGAATGAACTTTAGTGCTCGGAATGTGACTCAATGGTATAGTGCTTGCCTAAGATGGGTGAAGGCCTAGATTCAATCCCCAGCTTGACGAAGAAGGAAAGAAAACAAACAAACAAAAAAAACAAGCTTTAAAAAATTTTTTTGGGGGGCTGGGAATGTAGCTCAGCAGTACAAACACCTTCCTGGCAAGCATAAGGACCTGAGTTTGATTCACAGTAGCCCCCCTAATTTTTTTTTAAAACTAATTTACCACTTTCAAAACTCATTTTTAGCACTACCAAAGTTCAGTTTTCATTTCTGCTTAGAAAAGCAAAGCAAAAGCAGTCCAATGGAATCCTAAGGAGGGTACACATAAAAATGACAAGCCAGTTCTGTAATAACTAATTCACTTCATGTTAAAACTCAGTGTTTTGAGCCCAATGTGGTGGCTCATGTCTGTAATCCCAGCACTTGGAGGCTAAGGTAGGAGGACTGTTTAAAGTTTGAGACCAGCCTGGGGTACAAAGTGAGCTCAAGGCCAGCCTGAACTGCATAGGGAGACCCTGTCTCAAAAAGACAAACAAACAAACAAACAAAAATCACTCAGTATTTTGAAAATTGTAAGAATTATACTTTCTTCTCCGACTGTAATCCACTATGTAGATACTGTCACCCTAAAACATAGACATAAGACTAAGCTATATATTGTAGAATGAGTAGAAATCAGGACTGACCTAAGCACAAAATGACTTACAGATTTATACTAATTTTTTCAAAGAAGCAACAAATATATACATAAATATGTAATAAAAAACAAACTTACTTGTCTCCAGGAAGATTATAGAGATTAACAAGGCCCTTAAGGTGCTTAGAAAATTCATCAAAATTTTTTTCTCTATAGGAGTTTCAGGAAGAGAGAGAAGAAAATATAAGATACAATTACTTCGCAATCTTACAAAACTTTGCCAGAAATTATGAATATAAAAAACTGATTTTGATAATTTTTCCCCTAAAATTTTGGACTGAATCAAGACTAGTAAAAGAATTTCTTTTATGTTTCTGCTGATTTTTCTAGAGGTGGTAATAAACACTATAAAAATCAAAAGGAAGCAGTAAGTCAAAAGACCTGAAAAGTCATATACTAGGTACCTCCTCAATAATGAAAAAATTTAAATGAATCAGTTTCCTTTGATTTGTTTTCACTTTCCTTTCCTATTAATATGTAACTCAGATTTAAAATCAACAGAAAATAAAAATTTTAAGAATGATGGTACACTCCTGTAATCCCAGCATTTGTGACACTGAGGTAAAAGGATTGAAAATTTGAGGACAACCAGACCACATAATGAGGTGTCTCAAAAAACTAACTGAATTAAAATAAACCAGATGTGGTGGCACATACCTGTACTCTTAACACTCAAGAGGCCAAGACAGAATTGTTGCAAGTTTGAGACCAGCCTGGGCTACAAAGTTAACTCAAGGCCAGCCTGACCTGCATATGGATTCCCTATCTCAAAAAGATAAAACAAAAAGCCGGGCATGGTAGCTCACACCTATAATCCCAGCAGGAAGGTTGAGTAAGCCGGAGGCAGGATTGGTAACAGTTTGAGGCCAGCTTGGGCTACAAAGTAAGTTCAAGACCAGTTTGAACTGCATAGTGAAACACTGTCTCAAAATGACAAAAAAAAAGGTTAAAAATAAATAAATAAATAAATAAATTTTTAAAGTGTTAGGGATGTAACTGAGTGCAAAGGTTCTACAGTCAATCAATCAATCAATCAATCAAGTTTTCATAAAAATGTAATTGCAGAGTTATAAATGAGACGCCCATTAATAAGAAAGCTAGAGCATTTACAGGTATACAGAAGCCTAAGGGCAGGGGGATGATGACAGGAGAGGAATCAAATATCCCAGACACTTCTGTGCTGCCTAGGAAAAGGAAACTACTAACAAGGGCTTAGATTCTTCATCCAATGAACTTTGGAGGGTTAAAAATCCAACACATCCAAACAATTCCTTTTTCAGACTTGGGAAAAAGAGCCTTTAGAAAATTAAACTGCTATGACAATGCCAGATACTGTACCAGTCACACTGAGTATTCATCAACAATTCACAGCCCATACTGCTGTGGCAACAGGAAAAGGAAACAAGAGCAGCAGCAAACCGCTCTCGGGTCAGGCCCCCCCCCCCACGCCCGGTGACCAAACACGCTGGGAAGCGCTGACGTTCACCGAGGCTCCCGTGTTGGCAGGCTCACAAATGAACTCCAGAAGACCACCAGTTCATGAATCGGGGCCACCTACTCCAGGTGAGAACTATAAATGTCAGCTCCTTCTGGGAGCATTTTGGTAACACACCCAGGGAGACTTACTGATTTAGTGAAATCATGGGAGGTTATCCATGTACACAGCAGTACAATTTTTAAAAAATGGATTCAAATTTGGGTTACTGGCTCATGCATATTAAACTATTCACAGAGCAGGATAAGTGTAAAATTTATTTCCTCAACATTAATACTCTAAGACATCCCCAGGTAGAATCTGAGAATTTCACTATGTTTGAAATAAAACTGATGTTGCTGGGTGTGGTGGCACACGCCTGTCATCCCAGCACTCGGGTGACTGAGGCAGGAGGATGGTTGCACATTTGAGACCAGCCTGGGCTACAAAGCGAGCTCAAGGCCAGCCTGAACTGCAAAGCAAGACCCTGTCTCAAAAAGACAATAAAAAAATAAAGTAAAACTGATGTAATGATTTCCTTAAATTCTCAGAAAGTCTTAAACCTTGGTTTTAACTTAAGCAGAGAAATTTCCACTCATTTTAAAGGAAAAAAACAACTCATTAGAAAAAAGTACAACTAATAAAAGGCTATATTCAAGTCTGTTACTTTTACTGTGACAGGTTATTATATATGTACCTTAAATGTAATACAAATTTCCTGACAAGTACAACAAAAATATGTTTTCTTGGTACTGACTCAATTTTCTCAAGCCTTCTGATTCAATGATGAAGTTTTTGTTTTTGTCCCAGAATTCCTGAAGCTAGATCAATTTTCACCAGGAATGATATGATTTTTTTACTCCATGACATGTGACAGAGATTTGTATTTATATTTTATTTATTTATTTATACCAAAGTAAACAAATGTATCTTTTTTTACTGAGGGTGTGTATGTACTAGGGATAGAAGCTAGGGCCTCTGTATGCTACAGAAGCACTCTACCACTGAGCTGTGTACCTGACTCTGGGAGGTACTTTGGAGCATTGTAACTGAGGAAACACTACTAGGAGCCAGTGGAGAGAAGCTGAGAGCGCTGCTGAGCATCATACAGTACACTGGGCAATATCCTAGAGCAGATTTTTCTAAATCAAACTGTCAATAGTCCTGAGGTTGAGAAATCCTGGGATAGATCAAGTAGTGTTAAAATTAATGCTAAGTAGCTGGTCGCGGTGGTGCAATCCTGTAATCCCAGCACTCAGAGGCTGAGGCAGGAGGATCCTTGCAAGTTTGAGACCAGCCTGGGCTACAAAGTAAGCCCAAGGCCAGCCTGAACTGCATCACAAAAACCTGTCTCAAAAAAAGACAAAAAAAAAAAAAAAAAAAAAAAAACTAATTCAATTCAGAAAGTAAGTACAGAATGAAAATTTTTTTTGGTTTTTGTTTTTTGATACAGGGTCTCACTATGCAGTTCAGGCTGGCCTTGGGCTCACTTTGTAGCCCAGGCTGGCCTCGAACTCTCAACAATCCTCCTGCCTCAGCTTCCCAAATGCTGGGATTATAGGCGTGTACCACCACGCCTGGCTCCAGAATGAAAAATTTTGCTCAAGAAAATAAAATAGTTTCTGCAGAATATACAGTAATTTCTGAAGACACTCATAACCTGAATATATTGCTAGATGTGGTGGCACACACCTGCAATCCCAGCACGCAGGAGCTGGGACGGGGCATCACTGTGAGTTTGAGGCTATCTGGGGCTACATAGTTAGTTCAAGGGCAGCCTGAACTATATGGCAAGTCTCTGTCTCAAAACAAAACAAAACAAAACTAATACCCCTAGATATAAACAATATCAGTAGTACATGCCTATAGTCCCAGCTACTCAGGAAGCTGAGGCAAGAGGATCCTTTGAGTCCAGAAGTTAAGACTAATCTGAGCAACACAGCATGACCCTATCTCAAAACCAAAATAAAACAAAACAAAAAAACCAAGATTATCTATGAATATCAAGGAATATAAATGTTACTTGCTCACCTTAACTGCTGGACAAGCTCTGGACAACTCTGAAATCAAAGAAACTATGTTAAAAAACTACATGAACACTTTGAAGACATCAACAGTTTTTCTCTTTTAATAATAACACATGCTTTGTAACAAAAACATTAAAGCTATAGAAGGCCCTTATATTAAGATACAAAAAGCATCTTCCTATGTGGTGAATCATGGGGTAGGGTGTGAAATTAAAAATCAAAATACAGGAATAGTTTATAAAGAAATGAACATTTAGTAGCATGTTAAAACATCAGGAAGTCTCTTTATTGCCATCCCTGGAATCTATATTGAACTCAGTGATTACATACATTTTACATTCATTCCTATCAGAGGATTTTTCTCAGATTTGTCCTTGGTTGTAATCTTTTTGAGGGTGGGAATTGTAAGACCTATTTCTGTATCCCCAGCACCTATTGTTCCAACTGCGGCTCATTTTCGTTGATATGAAATGAAAAGGTTTCTTCTGGTGCTTCCACTTGTCAAGGCCCTTGGATGGTGTCAGAGATGGACCAAATTAGTCTAAGTTACATTCTAAAGACAACAGTGTAGCCCACCACATCATCCCTACAGTGGCTCATGAAAAAACCTATACCCAAGCTATTAAAAAACCCCAACAATTCATTTTTAAGTTATGTTCCTAAATAAACCCCACCGATTCCAGTGAAATATCAACAACACATACCACAGGATTCTCCCCATGGTGAGCCACTTTTACATCACAAAGCTGTCCTGCAGGATCTAACTGCACTTCCACATAGAACATATCTGACGTGATGTAACATTCAGTGCCACTGGCACTGAGATGAGAGCCCAGTCTAGCAGGAACAAATCAAAACAAAAATTAATAGAAGACACATAAATAAAGCCACCCAAAGTTAACACTAAGTGAAATATTTCTGCCTGCAGATGAGACTACATACCCATTCTGTCTTGCTATTGACTCCAAACGATCAGTCATTGCTGGTAAAGATGTTACTATGAAAAAATTTTTAAAAAGAAGTCACAAAGAATGTTCCAAATATATGGTATTCTTCAAAGACAGAGATGTACTAAGGAGTATATCCCATTTTCCAAAGCCACAAACATATTAAATAGCTCAAATGCTTGTAACCTGCACCAGGTTTATTGGGTAAGGTTTGCCTGGCATGCTTAAGGCCTTAAATTCAATCCCCAGCTTCACAACAGAACAGAACAAAACAAAAAACTCTCAATGTTCCCAGTATTATTCAAAATAGTTAAAAGATGGAACCATCCTAAGTGTCCATCAACAGATAAATCAGATAAACAAAATGTGGTATACAGAGAGAAGTATTTTTCAACCCTAAAAAGTAAAGAAACTGTGTGTGGGTGAAGTATAACTCAGGGGCAGAGCACTTGTATAGCATGCATAAGGCCTTGTGTTCAATCCCCAGTATTACAGGCGGCTAGAAAAAAAGGAAAAGAAATTTGGATACATGCTTCAACAAGGATATACCTTCTTTTTGGTTCTGGGAATCAAACTCAGGATCTTGTGCTGGCCAGGCAGGGACTTGTGCCACTGAGCTGTACCCCTAGCCCAACAAGGGTGTACCTTGAAGACATTATGCTAAGTGAAATAAACCAGTCATGGACAAATATTGATTACAGTCCTATGAAATATACAAAGTAGTTAAGAGCATAAAGACAGAAAGTAGATGCTTGTTGCCATGAAAGAGAAAGACATAAGTGGGCCACTATTGTTCAAAGGCTACACAGTATCAAATTTTGGGAGATGAAAAAAGCTCTGGAAATGGATGGTGATGATGGTTACGCAAAAATATGAACACAGCCGGGTATGGTGGTACATGCCTACAATCCCAGCTATCAGCAAGCTGAAGTAAGAGGATTGCCAAGAGTTTGAGGCCGGCTTGGGCTCCATAGTGAATTTAAGCCCAGCCTAAATTAGAAATCAAGACCTTGTCTCAGAAAAAGAAAAAAAAGTGAATATATTCAATGCCACTTAACTATTTGATTAAAAAGTTTGTTAGGTATACTTTACCACAATTGAAAAAAAAAAGAAAAAACTCAGTTAAATCAGGTTCATTTGTGGTAGGTCAAAGTAAATTTGTATGTGTGTGTTTACGGGGTGCTGAGGGTCCAACCCAGGCCCTCGTATGTTTTAGGCGCATGTACTATACCTGAGCCACATATCCAGACTACTACAATATCTTTTTACTTTCATTTTTGCCAAAAAATTAAAATTAGTCATTATAAAGATAATTAACCAAACTTATGACTTAAACTGTATGCTTTGCTTTACTGAAAAAGATTTTTTTAATAGCTGTTTTTCAAGACAGGGTCTTGCTACGTAGTCCAGGCTGGCCTCAAACTTATAACTATCCTCCCTGCCTCCTGAGTGCTGGGATTACAGCATGCGCCACCATGCCTGGCTACTCTTCCTGAAAATTTTGTCCATAAACACTGTAAAAAGATTTTAGACTTGAAATGTCCATCTTCTTATTGAGAATTAATTTAAGTGTGAACAAAAAAGAATTTCCTCTTTGTTATTCTGCATCAGTTATATTTTATCTAAAATAGCATGAAAAGTACATGTTTCAAAAGTTAAAGAAATAGCTCATGTCAACTTCATAAATGAACAAGAGCTACTTCAGTACAGAAAACTGGCCTAGCTCAATTTACATTTCAGATGTAAATGTAAAACTGTCTTTAAACTGGGGGTTTGGTGAGATCAACACATTTCAAAGGTATTTACAAAGCCAGGCATGGTAGCGCACGCCTGTAATCCCAGCACTTGGGAGGCTGAAGCAGGAGGATCACTGCGAGTTTGAGGAAACAAAAAAGTATTTACAAACCTTTAAGGGCCTTCTGCAATGTCTCCAAACAGCTGACCAAGTGTTGATGGCCTCCAGAACTCATCACAACCCTCTTCTCCTGTATCAGGGGAGAAAATGTTGTAAGTGAAAATCAACCAAAACTCTGTTGTTGAGAGGATCAACTGTCTGACTAAATTTGCATGTCTGTATATGGGTCCATACATCTACAATTCGAAGATATCAATGGATAAAGCAACAACTACTGTTGAGACCATATCACCTTGTCTATAGATTAGTTGTGATTGTACTATTTTCTATGATAATGGGTGTCTGTTTGTCAATATGTTTTTGTACTTTTAT
>PVLD010016257.1:0-18780 GCA_004027595.1 Dinomys branickii | reverse complement strand
CAATCAAACCAACAATGCTTCACATACATATATTCATTGTCCTAGTAGTAGTGGTTCAGTAGAGTCTGTACACTCTGTCATCTACAGACCCATCTGTGAGTGTATCCATCCATACAGAGGGGACATGTTCTTGTCTATGATATGCCCAGATCTAACATGAGCTTCAGGGGAAACATGAGGAAGAAAAACATGAACGAAGCCAGGTGTGTGGTGCACGCGTCACTCCAGCACTCAGAAGGCTGAGGCAAGAGGGTCCTAAGTCTAAAGCCAATCTGGTAAATTTAAGGCCAGCCGGAAATACATAGCAAGACCCTGTCTAAAAAAAAACCAGCCAAACAAAGAATCAAATGTAATACACAACATCTACTTCCTTTAGAAGACACTATATCCTAAAATTTAGGTTCTTTGAATTTTATTGTTGTTATTATTGTATCATTGTTATTTTCAAGAGTAGAAAAACTTACTAGAAAAAAGGAATGGGGAGTAGGAATAGCTCCTGAGAAACAGGAAGGGTCCTGAAAGAGTTGTCCAAGATTTAGGTATTTAAAGGAGGCAGCTCAGAATTCTCAACTATAGGTACTCATTTAAAGACTGAGTTCTATTCATGTGCTTGGTGGTTAAATGAATGGGTTGCTAAATGAGGAATAGCACAGACTATGTACATTATGTACACTATGTACTATGTACATTATAATATTCAGGACAAAGAAATAAAGGAAATTCTAACCTGATGACTTTGTTTTTATTTGCACAACTCTTACATGTACCACTACAGAACTGTACCGTGCAGTACAATCAGCAAAAACCGCAGTGCTGTGTAACAAGGTAGCCAACAGGAGGTGCACATCTGCAGCCCCGGCACTTGGAAAGCTGAGGCAAGAGGGCTGCCCTCAAGACACAGGCTGGCCTGAGCTCCGCAGTGAGTTTAAGACCAGCCTCAATTACAAAGCAAGATCCTGTCTCAATGAAACAAAAAAATTAGTAATAAACAAGGTACACTATTTAAAAAATGACATTGAGGCTTTATAAACAAGATGTACAGAACTGTACCCCAAAAAAAATGTAAATCTGAACAGCCTGACTCTATGCTCTGAACCACCATTAAACAGAACATGAGGAGTATCTGCACAAGGTCATCTTCAGGTAGTCTCAAATGTAACCCAATCAGTCAAACTCTTACAGAAAATATAGTTCACAAAAAAGATTCCCAAAGAGAAAAACCTTTACATAGCTTTTCTAACTCTGTCCAAGAGAGTTTTTCTCTGCAACACATTCCAGTACCCACAAATGTGAACAGTTTTTTGTTTCAAGGATAGTGTTTCAGGATTTTTCATGCCCTAAATAAAGCTCTAATTCCACTTTCCTAAAACAAACATCTGACTTACTAATAATGTGCATTGTCTTGTACTTTTAAAGAAACAGATTTTCTGTGCAATGAAAACCAGATTTAGAAAGTAGAAAGATAAACCCCTGTTGTTAATTAATAAACTGGCATTCTAATTTACATGTTAACCTGTTGGGATCTGGTTGGCACGCAGGTGTTTTCCAAAAAAAATCTTTAAAGTCTCTATCTATGAATAAAATTAGGTTTTTCTTTTTCTTTCTTTTCTTTTTTTTCAGAGTTGAGGATTGAACCCAGGGCCTGAACATGGTATGCAAGTACTGTACACTGAGCCACATCTACAGGCCCAAAATTAGGTTTCTGAATCTGTAGAACAGGTAGGTAAACAACAGAAGACATGGAGATCAAAGCGAGACACCGGTTTCCCTGAAAGGATGGACCTTAGCAGAACATATTTCAAACTATATACAATTGCCTTGGAATAGTAAATGACACCTGAATTTACAGACTAGGAAAACTGCCATTTTTCATTTATTCTTAGACCTTTTTTTTTTTTTTGAAACAGCGTCTTATTATGTAATTCAAGCTGCCTCGAATTTACAGGATCCTCCTGCCTCAACATCCCACACACTAGGATCACAGGCAAGAGCTACCACACCTCGCAACATTTTCTTTTCTAAATCTTCTTTATACACAAAGCAGGGAGTGAAGATGCATATGCATTTACAGAATTTACAGTAACAGAAATCTTTTAGCAGTATAACATTTTGATATTCGCTACCTCAACTGCTTCTTACAAGAAAACTGTGAAAACCCAAACCGATGTTACTGTGCACATCCACTTCTCTGACGAGGAAACTGAAACCCAAAGAAACGACACAGCTCGCCCAACGCAGCACAGGTGCTAAGCACCGGGGTCAGGACACAAACACAGCACCTTGCTTTGCTCTGCTACAATGCTGGGAGAGGAGACCCAGGCCCTTTCCCAGGCTTGGCCAGTGCTCACCTGCTAAGACACACCCACCCTGAGATACTGGCATGGTGACAGCAAATGCAGGTCCTATGCTAGTGCTATACATGATCGTTTTAAGCACTAGTAAGTCTACTAAACTGTACTGACCAGAATCAAACTCAAATTTGGTACAGGACAATCATCACTTAATATAACATACACACAGAAGCCCAGTGTGGTGGTGCACTGGAATCCTGCCCTCAGAAGGCTGAGGCAGGTGAATCGCAGTGAGTTCTGGGCCACACACAATGAGTTCAAGGCAGCCTGAACTACACTGTGAGACCCTGTCTCAAAAAACAAAAAAGAGAAACAAAAACCAGGACTGTAGGTATAGCTTGGTGGCACAGTGCTTGCCTAGCAAGTGCAAGGTCCTGAAGTCAATTCCCAGTACTAGGGCCGGGGATATAGCTCAGTTGAATAAGCGCTTGCCTGGCAAGTGCAAGGTCCTGAGTTCGATCCCCGGTTCCACAAAAAAAAAAAAAAAAAAAAAAAAATTCCCAGTACTAAAACAACAAACAAGCCAGGTATGGTAGCACAAGTCTGTAATCCCAGCACTCAGGAGGCTGAGGCAGGAGGATCACTGCAAGTTCAAGACCAGCCTGGGCTACAAAGTGAGCTAAAGATCAGCCTGAACTGCATAGCAAGACCCTGTCTCAAAAAGACAAAAATAAACAAACAAACAAAACCCCCCCCACATACACAGAAAAGTTACCATACCATAAGTGAAGTGAGCATGAAGTAAACACTCATATAACCATTGGCTACGTCAAAAAAAAAGGAGTAACAGATTTGGGAGAGCACTGGCCTAGCCTGCACAAGGTCCTGAGGTAGAGCCTCTACCACCACAAATAAAGAAATAAAAGAAAGCCTTCCTGTCATTTGACCATCACTTGAATCACATGTGAACTTTTAACACCCAGCTCTTAAAGTGGCCACCAGCCCCCCACATAGTTACCCCCGACCTAACTGGAATGAAAGATCCTCACACTGGCGACTGATTCAGTAAGAAACAAAAAACAATACAAGAGAAAGAAGTTATTAAAGCACAGATGAAAATACAGAGTATTAAGAATGAATCAAGCTGGGTGTGATGGCACACGCCTGTAATCCCAGCATTTGGAAGGAGATTGAGGCAGGAACATTGCTATGAGTTCAAGGCCAGCCTGATCTACATAGCCAGACCCTGTCTCAAAAAAAAAAAGAAAAATGAATCAAAAAAAGAGAAAAAGAATAAAGAATGAATAAATCCATTTAGGCATAGTGGTGCAATCCTGTAATCTTAGCACTTAGGAGGCTGAGGCAGAAGGATCACCAAGAGTTCGAGGCCAGCCCAGGTTAAAGTGAGTTCAAATTCATAGTGAGTTCACCTGAACTCCAGTACTGTGGGAGGTGAAACAGGAGGATTTTAAGTTTAAGTCCGTTCTGGGCAACATAGTAAAACAATCTCAAAATAAAGGGCAAGAAATACAGTTCAGTGCCAAGGCCTTCAATTCAGTCCTCAGTATTGTAGAAGACAAACGAAAGAATAAATGAAAGATTCTATTAGTACTATATCGATACAATAAAGATATCACATTAGAATGGAGCTTGACAGGAATTAAAGAAGCCCCTCTACACCAGTCTATCAAGCACGGCCCTCACAGCCTTTTTATTTTCTTCCACACTACAGAAGGAACCCAAGGTCCCATGCACACCAGGCAAGGGTCCTACCACTGTGTTACTGTACACCCCCAGCCCATAACCCTGCTTCTCAGCACCTTTGCCTGAAGTGTGCCGATGTCCTCAAAACACAAAGAAACAATATATTAATACGACTTTATAAATAAATAGTCAGAATCTCCTTATCTACAGATTCTACACTGTTGGATGAGACCAACCATCAGTCAAAAATATTCAGAAAGAAACCTGCTCTGTATTGAACATGAACACTTTTCTTACCGTTCTAAACAATACAGTATAACAAATATTTACATAGTATTTACATTACAGTATTATAAGTAGTCTACAGATGATTTAAAATGTATGGGCAGGTGTCTGTTTGCTATAGTAAATATAGTGCCACTTAATGCAACAGACTTCAGGCTGGGCGTGGCAGTGCAGCCTGTAATCCCAGCACTTGGGAGACTAGAACAGGAGGATCACTGCAAGGTCCAGACCAGCCTGGGCTACAGAGTGAGCTCAAGGCTGGGCTGAGCTGCACCGTAGGACCCGGTCTCAAAAAGACCAAAAAAAAAAAAAAGAAAAAGAAGAAGAAAGGGGGAAATGTCAGCCAGCATCCATAGATTTTGGTACCCATAAAGAATTTTGGAAGCCTAGAATTCTGGAGCCTCCTCCCTTGGCAGACTCCTGAAATTGAGCCACCAAGCATTCAGGTGTCTTATGATAAATAAAACTGAAGATACACTATTACATCGATTTTGAGCAACTCCATATGGGTACCTTAACTTATTAAATAATTATCTAAGCACAATACTTTACCCGCTTCCCCACAATCCTCACCATGACTTGCCGCACAAGTTTAATGGTTTCACTCCAAGGTCGATTTTGGTTAAATTTTGCATGGAGCCTTTCCAAAAGGGAACTCATCTTATTCAGTTTTTCCGACTCTACAACATAAGTCATGAAACATTATTAGAAACTTGCATTAAGACCTTACACAATTTTTCTTGCAAACAAAACCTCCATATTACATCTCAAGAACTCACGCCAGGCGTGGTGGTACATGCCTGTAAACCCAGCACTCGGGAGGCTGACGCAGGAGGATCCTTGGGAGTTTGAGGTCAGCCTGGGCTACAAAGTGAGCTCAAGGCCAGCCTGAACTGCAGAGTGAGATCCTGTCTCAAAAAGATAAAAAATAAAAACTTTTCTGGATCAACACATGCTATACACATGTATAAAAACATGGAAATGATACCCAAAATTCTGGAAAGTTACTACCCACTAGTAAAATACATACACTGCTAAAATATTTTTGTGCATTTTATTTTGTTTTGTTTTTGAGACAGCTCAGGCTGCCCTCAATATAGCTCAGACTGGTCTCAAACGTAGTATATAGCCTAGATGGCCTTGAACTGAGGGTCCTGCTACCTCAGTCTGCACAGTGCTGGAATTAAGTTGTGTGTGCCACCACGCCCCGCTGTATTTTTCTGTATCATTTACATCAAAACATACAGATTTTTTAAAAATTCTTATTTTTGTTTTTAAAGGTTAGGGTTTTTAAGAGCAAGGTCTTGTTATGTTGCCCTGGCTGCCCTTGAATTTCTAAACTCAAGCAATCCTCCTGCCTCACCCTTCCACGTAGCTGAGATTACAAGTATGCAATGCTGCACCTTGCTTAAAAGACGTTTTTAATTGCAAGAATACATGTGTACATGAGTCTGTTGGAAAGAGCACCACAGAGGACTGCCTTATCAAAAATTTTATGTAGAAAAAAGCATTTCTAATCACGTTGATCTTCACAAAATTCCTCAAATGGTATATTTTGAACATGTTTGAACACTCTATGATTAGTTTTCAGTGTGAAAATACTGACTTCCTAGTGTGCATGGTGGCACATGGTGGCATGGTACTAGTGAAAACTAGCACTCAGGAGGCTAAGGCCGGGAGAGCATGAGTTCAAGTCCAGCCTCAAATAGACAGCAAGAGCCAATCTCCTAACAACAACAACAACAATAACAACAACAACAACAAAAACCATAACACTGACCTTAATATTTTGTCATAATTTTGGAATAAACTATGGTCCAGAAAGCAGTTTCTATCTGTCACTCGTATTTTCCTATTTGAACACTAACTGAAATTATACGGGTGGGAAGAGACCAGTAAAAACCATGGGTTTCTTCCCAAGCCCTATGTCCTCCCCTTAACAGGTGAACTGTCCCCTATGAACAAAGAGAGCCCTGGAGGTAAACGCGTACTATGCTTGAGGCTATGCAGAGGGGAGTGTGAGTTAGTGTGGAAATAATCACAGTAACACAAGAGACATTGCTAGGGAATACCTAAAGGAGGGAAAGTTCAAATCAGACGCAGGAAGACAGTTGATGTCTTGAGAGATGAACAGGTCAGTCAGTCAATTAGAACTAAGGTAGTGCGAAGACTTCAATCAAGATTACAACTGCTTCCTTTGAGGCCTTCATTTTCTGGGAAATTGTTTTGTAGCCCATTTTAGCCAGTGTACAGTTTTGCAAACACTTCTGTCGCAATTCTCATTTTTTTTTTGTACCAGGAATCGAACTCATGACCTCAGGCTTGCCTGGCGAGCGCTTATGCCGCTGAGTTACATCCCCGGCTGTGAATCCTCACTTTAAAACTCTTAAATTCAGCACAATTATGAGTCCTGGGACTACAACAGTGAACAAATTAGAAAAAAACTTCCATTCTACACTTGTCATTTTTTTAACTTGTCATCTTAACCCAAAAAGTGTACATTTCTTCCCCTTCTCCGCCAAAACACAAGCCTTCTTCCCATTGTTAAGCCTGCTGATAAAAATCTTTGCATTGATTTTCAAACTAAACTGTTTTTCTTCCCCACAACTATTATATGCCAAAGACCTTACAAACACGAGGCAGGATTCCGGTTCTACAACGCTCAGAATAAACTAGAAAACACGACCCGACAGTCACAACAAAGCGGGCTGCGTGAACGCGGACGTATGGCCCGAATGCTCCGGCACTGCTTAAACAGGAGCGTGTGAGCGTGGAGAATCAAGAGCGAAGTTCCTCCGAAAGTTGTTTCTCAGCATTCCTGAGTCGGTCCGGCTTCAGGAAGGAGGAAAGTGTGCGCGCCTCCGGGGCACAGAGCCGCTCAGTAACCGAGCACTACGGCATCACGGGGGCTGCGGGCTTGGAACCCCGAGAGTCCGTGCGTTCCACCCACGCGGAAGCGCCCCCAGGACCTCCGCGCCCCCACTCGGACGTCTCTTCTGAAGGAAGCGCGGGGCCGGGTTGGGGTCCGCCCGCCTAGCACCCCGCGGACCCTCGCTGCGCGGCCGTCGTCACGCCCGGAGCCGCACTCCGCCGAGACCAAGGCAGCAGCGGACCTAGAGCGCACAGACCCACTCGCGAGCTCCGCGGCCCCGCAGAAGCGGCACCGGCGGGGCGGCGGCCGCCTCCCCTCGCGCAGATTGGCTCCGCCGGCTGGTCCCGCCCCCTGCGCCCGCTCGGGACTTACCCTCGGTCTCCCCCTGAGCCTTCATCCTGGTCGTGCCGAGGGCCGGGGCACCACGAGAGCACAAGCCTTTCCCCACCCCGAGGCGGGGAACCAGGTCGGCTCGGACTCCCGGGACGCAGGGCCCCCGCGGTCCCCACCCTTCCCGGTATCGCTCAGTCCGAAGCCCCCGGCGGCAAGAAGAGAAAGGTGCTCGCGGCCACCGCCATCTTCCCCAACGGAACTTCCCAAAGATCGCGAGATTAACCGTGCTCGGCGAGAGAGAAAGAGGAGGGGTGAAAAAAAAAAGGGCCACTCGAAAATCTCGCGATAATTAGTTATCGAGTTATTCCTGCGACATTTCTTCTCGCCCGGCCTTCTTTTTTTTTTTTCCTCCTCAGATTGTGGCCGGTCTTACGCTTCGGGTGTTGAATTTGTGCGCAGGTAGAGTTCCGCTCCTCTGCAAAAACCGGCATTTTCACTGAGAGTCGAACAAGGTGCAAGTTAAAAGCTCAAATTCTCTTTACGGAAAGACTAGCTTGTCAGAGCATACTGGTATCACGAATGTTTTGCCGAAAGTAGTACACTGTGGCCGGTGTAGGGTAGAACGTGTGCTTACATTAGCATACCCAGGGCCCCGGGTTCGTGTCCCCAGCGCCGCAGATAATCAGGACAGTAACAGGAATAACAATAACGGAAGTGTTCCCTGAAATAAGTGTGTCATGAAAAAGATACTGGTGCTTCACAGCACGACCTTCGACGACAACCTGATACGCTTACTTACCGTTTTCTCATTTTGAAAGCATTATAAATACTTATTGAGCAATTACATTTTGAAGATCTGGAGAATTTGAGTTACTTGAAAATGCAGTCAGCTTCCTTGAAGTAATCGGGGCACCTGGTGGTACTGTTACAGGCAGCTGAGTTAGATAAAAATATTATAGGCAGTCAGACAGGGCCAGGCCCTCGAAGGAACCAACATAAAAGATACGTGTGGGCCAGACCTTAAGACAAAAGGGGCTAAACAAATGCACCCACTTATCTCCCTAGGTATAGATGTCAGGGATTGATATTCTAAATAAGTAACACAACCACCTTCTAAAAGCCAGGAAGAGTTGCTAGCCCGACCCCCACAGGAAAAGCCCCCGATCTGCATTCTTGCCCGCTTGCTATGTGACTCGCTTCCTCATTTGATCCCCGCCCACTCAGTCTTACCTGGACAATTATACCTGTAATCTTATTGGCTAACCATAGTTTTGTCCATTTCCCCTACCTTGGACCCGCCTCACTTCATGGTTTTTCTCTATAAAAGTCCCTAGAAAAGACAGTCGGGGGATAACCCACTCGGGTCCCCCTTCTGTCCCTCTCTTGGACAAAAGCTTTCTTTCTCTGAATAAATATATTCTGCTCTTAACCTCCGTTGTTCCTAAAATTCATTCTTCAGTTTTAGAGAACACTAACTCGTCTGATATCATTCAGGTTGGGAGATTTATTTTCCTGTATCATTTTGGAGGTCCCACTGACATACTTGGACAGAGGTAAGAGTTTGCTTTTCTTTCATAGACTCTGAATTGGGACTCATTTAGGTAACATTTTTATGCTTCAAATTATTATGCTTTTGCCTGTTGCTTACGCTTCCTTATGCTTTGTCTTTTACATAGTTTTATTAAAATGTTGATAAACCTAAGTTAGAACATGGCAAGGTTATAAGGTTATGGTATTTCTTTAATGAGACATTTTATTCCTGTTTTGTTCTGGTATGTATTGTGCTTGGTGTGTTTAAACTAGTTGCTAATTGTACTGGTTTTCCTTGCTTGATGTTCAGCGAGGGAGAGTAATGTTAAAATGCTCCTAGTGGAATTTGATATAAACTGTAAGATGGGTGTCTTTAAATCTAGCTCAGACTTAGAAAAAGAACTGTAGCCTGTTCCAACTAAGTTAAGCCCATAGAAGATGAGTGTTTATTAACGCCGAAGACAGGGAAGTCACCTTAAAAAAAAGAGCACATACCCCGTCTCTGGGTCAGATGAGACATCGGAATTTTGCACGTCCAGGAGAACACTCATAAAAACCATGTTCCGGCTTAGTGTTCTGGGCAAGTCTCCCTTGGGAGGCTGAACCTGAGACACAGTGGAGAGAACCGACTTCTGGGTGACACCAGAAGGAGCTATCTCTAAAAGCAGCACACTTCTGGGACCAAAACATATTAGTCTAAGGGAGGATCTCCAACCTTTCCTCTTCTCCTAGGTCTAGTGTGGATAATCTTGTTCAAGCTTTTAACTATCCCTTATAAAATTTTGACAAACGGTGGTCCTTCTGCCAGCTAATTAAAAGCTCTTAGAGCAGCTGCCACTCTTTGAAGCAGAGGACAGGTTTCCCCAGCATCTCTTTGGTGAATCCCCATTATTATTATTATTATTATTATTTTTTTTTTTGGCGGTACTGGGGATCGAACTCACGACCCTGCGCTTGCTAGGCAGGCACTTATTCCACTGAGCTATATCCCCAGCCCTGAATCCCCATTAAAGCCAATGGCTGATGGAATGTTGACCAGAGAGACGGCTGGATTCCTTTCTGGAGACTGTACTCTGGTGTGCGGGCCAATAGAAACTGAGAGATGAGGGGTCATGGCCAGGGCTACTCTCTGGCGGACCCCAAAGTTTCCTCGATGGAAACTGGCTCCTGACCACTGAAAAATCTCCACTTATCTATCACACCTCTTTCTCTCTGCCAGTAGACTAGGAATTCTCCATAAGCTTCAGTCGAGCCACCCTTCAGAAACCAGGCTGAGGCAATTTACAACAATTTACATTTCACTGGCTAGGAGGAGAACGATTCATGTTGGTGCCTTACATATGTTAACTAAGAGTAAAAACAGGTTCTTGTCAGCCTTAACTAACCTGCCTTTAACAATATTTAAATATGATTGCTAGACAGTAAATTTGTTTAACCTGTGAGCTTCAAAGTTTAAATAAAAGAGTCTTCTCCTGTTAAAAAAGGTTGCCTAGGGCTGGGGATATAGCTCAGTGGAATAAGCGCTTGCCTAGCAAGCGCAGGGTCCTGAGTTCGATCCCCAGTACTGCAAAAAAAAGAAAAGAAAAAAGTTGCCTAGGTGATTAGGTAATGAACACAAGCAGCTGGAGGCTTTGTCCAGTGCATGGGGCAAAATTCCTCTAGCCAATTGTTAGTTTTATTTAAGAGGTGATCTCCTTTGTGGCTGGAGGATATCTAAGCACTTCCAACTTGCCTTTTTATGCCCATGTCCAAAGAATAAAAAATAAAAAAGCAATAGTTTATTACAAAGATACGCTTCCTTTAGATATTCCTGTCACCAGACCAATTGGAACTTAGCTTGTAGATGTCCAGTAGGAGTAAGTACACAGTTCGTGAGTTTTCTGGGAGGATAAAATTGCGTGTCAGTTCGAGGGTGGATATTGGCTGATCAGATTTTGTCCTCTGTTCTCTCCAGATGGCATCCACCTGCCCTGGAGTGAAATCTACTTAAGGGATGCCTTAAGGGTACAAAGACCAATTAGAGATAGAGAGGAGACGTCCAACCTTTCTCTTCTTGTCTTACAGACCATGGCAAACTCACTGGCCTAGCTGCCATATGGGAGACTGGAATAGGAGACACTTTCGGACATGTATTCTTGAAGGTCTAAGAAGGATAAGAGCTAAGCCATTCAATTATTTTAAACTGTCAGCTCTCCATCAAGAAAAAAGGGAACACCCCTCTGCTTTCTTAGATCACTTACAAGAGGCATTGATAAAACATACTCCCTAGATCCTAATTCAATAGAGGGACAAGTTATTCTTAAAGTTAAGTTCATTACTCAGTCAACCCCAGATATTAGAAAAAAAGCTACAAAAAATGGCTTCTGCACCAAATAGCTCACTGGACATGTTAGTAAAAATTGCCTCCTCAGTATTTTATAGCCATGATGAGGTGGAGGCCAAGGAGAGAAAACAACGAGACAAAGAAAAAGCAGCTGCCTTTGCAGCAGCTCTAAGAAAAACAGACCCTAAGTCTGATTCTCGGGGTCCCAAGAAATCAACGACTACCTTGGTCTGCTACCACTGTCAGAAGCCAGGCCACTTTAAGAGGGACTGTCCTAAAAAGCCCCCTGGGCCATGCCCTAGCTGCAAAGGTGACCACTGGAGGTTGGACTGCCCTTTGAAGTGAAGGCCCCAGAGTTCAAACCCATCCTACCAGTTGGTCCACCAAAAATAAAGGGGCCCAGGGCACACTGTGCCCTCTCCCTCTGGCCAGACTGTCATCTCCATGGAGGAGCCCTGGGTAATCATGACTATAGAGGTAAAGGAAACCAGCTTATTGCTGGACACTGGCGCAAGTCTCTTGGTCCTTCTTTTCAATCCTGGCCTTCCTTCCAGCCTCCATACCTCAGTGAAAGGAGCCACTGGAGAGGAGGTAACTTGCTATTTTTCACAACCCTTAGGCTGTAACTGGGATGGTTTTCTTTTTTCACATTCCTTTTTGATAATGCCTGAAAGTCCAGTCCCTCTCTTGGGAAGAGATATTTTATCTTAAATACTTTAATATATATGCACCCAGGTCAGGTACACTGTCTTCCCCTTATGGAGACAAAAATAAATCCTCAAGTATGGGCAACTAAAGGCAGAATAGGTAGAGCATTGGAAGCTGCTCCAGTACAGATACATCTCAGAGATTCTACTACTTTCTCTAATCAGAGACAATATCCTTTAAAACCTGAAGTTAAAAAAGGGTTATTGCCTATAATTGATAACCTAAGGACATAAGGTTTACTTAAGCCCTGTAACAGTCTGTACAACACTCCAATTTTAAAAATTCAAAAGCCCAATGGGAAATGGAGATTAGTACAGGACCGTAGATTGATAAATGAGGCAGTAGTGCCAATTCACCCCATGGTACCTAACCCATATACACTCCTTTCTCAAATTCTAAAAGATGCCAGTTGTTTTCAGTGTTAGATTTAAAAGATGCTTTCTTTTGTGTTCCTTTACATGGAGATTACCAGTTTCTCTTTGCTTTTGAAGATCCTCATGACCAGGCCTCTCAATTGATGTGGACAGTGCTCCCTCAAGGGTTCAGGGATAGTTCACATCTTTTTGGACAAGCGCTTTCCCATGACTTGGCATGTTTTGAGCTTTCCCAGGTCAGAGTGCTACAATATATGGATGACATTCTTTTATGTGCCCCCTCAGAAGAGCTCTGTAGGCAAGGTACCTGTGCTTTACTAAATCTTCTAGCAAACAGAGGTTATAAGGTTTCCAAGTCTAAGGTACAACTTTGTAGTCTTGAGGTAAAATATTTAGGCCTCATCATATCCAAGGGAACACAAAGGCTAGGAAAGGACAGAATTAAACCAATTCTTTCCTTCCCACAGCCCAAGACCCTACAACAGCTAAGGGAATTCCTAGGCATTATAGGTTTTTGTCGCCTCTGGATACCAAGATATAAAAAAATTACAAGACCCCTCTATCAACTTATAAAAGAGTCTCAAAAGACAGATACTCATATTTTAACCTAAAAACCTGATTCCCAAACAACATTCCAAAAGCTTAAATAAGCTCTCCTAAATGCCCCAGCCCTAAGCCTCCCCACAGGACATCATTTCAATTTATATGTTGTTAAGAGGTGAGGTATGGCTTTGGGAGTACTTACACAGGATCGGGGACCCACTCAAAAGCCTGTAGGGTATCTGAGTATTGAGTTAGACATAGTAGCAAAGGGATGGCCTTCTTGTCTTAGAGCCATGGCAGCTGTAGCTCTCTTAGTGCCTGAAGCATCCAAGCTAACTTTAGGTAAAGACCTCACTGTATATACGCCTCACAATGTGGCAGGACTTCTTTCATCCAAAAGGAGCATGTGGCTGTCAGACAACCAACTTCTTAAATACCAGGCTGTACTTCTAAAAGGGTCAGCCATTCAAATAAAAACACGCTCCTCCTTAAACCCTGCTACCTTTTTGCCAAAAAAAGGCTGACAGACATGACTGCGAACAGATAATTCTCCATACATACAGAGCTAGAGAGGGCTTACTAGACACACCCCTTACTAACTCTGATTTGACCTTTTTCTGTGATGGCAGCTCCTTCATGGAAAATAAAACAAAAAAGGCAGGATATGCAGTGGTGACTTTATATCAGATTCTTGAAAGTTCCTCACTTGCACCTAAGACTAGTGCTCAGCTAGCAGAGCTCATAGCTCTGACCAGAGCCTTACAACTCAGTAAAAAACAAAAGGTCAATATTTATACCGACTCAAGATACGCTTTCCTAGTATTACATGCCCATGCCCCTATATGAAAAAAAAATTATCTAACAGCAAATGGATCCCCCATAAAGTATCATAAAGAAATAGATGATTTTTTAATGTCTGTTTATATGCCCTCTGAGGTGTCAGTAATTCACTGTAAAGGACACCAAAAGGAAACAGATGAGGTATCTCAAGGTAATCAACTAGCTGCTGCAGCAGCTAAAAAGGCTGCTCAGGGCCCCCTCTTCAGGCTTCTCTGATCTGGGAAGGGGCCCTTGATCATACATGACCCAAATATTCAGTCAAAAATCAAGTGGGCGCTCTCCCATGGATGTCAGTTCCTTCCATCAGGATGGCTACAATCAAATAATTGTAAATTGTTCCTTCCAGGTGCTAGTCAATGGAAAATTATTAAGTCTTTACACCAAACTTTTCATCTGGGGAGAGATAAGACCCAACAAATGGTCTCAAAATTATTCATGGAAAAAAAACTTTACCAGACAATACATCAGATAAATAAAACATGTGAGCTCTGCCAAAAAAACAATCCTCTTAACCGAACCATAGCTCCTCCAGGTTTACAAAGGCATGGTAGGGGCTGGGGATATAGCTCAGTGGAATAAGTGCTTGCCTAGCAAGCGCAGGGTCCTGAGTTCGATCCCCAGTACCGCAAAAAAAAAAAAAAAAAAAAAAAAAGGCATGGTAAACACCGTGGAGAAGACTGGCAGCTTAATTTTACTCACATGCCAAAAAGTAAAGGACTTCAGTACCTATTGGTCTAGATAGATATTCTCCTAGACTGGGTTGAGGCCTTCCCCTACAGAACAAAAAAGGCACAAGAGGTAGTAAGAGTTTTAGTATCAAAAATCATTCCCAGGTTTGGACTTCCTAAGAGTTTACAAAGTGATAATAGGAGGGCTGGGGATATAGCTCAGTGGCATAAGCGCCTGCCTGGCAAGCACAAGGTCCTGAGTTCAATCCACAGTACTGCAAAAAAAAAAAAAAAGGCAGCTTAGAAGTGCTGTGACGGAAGTTCCACTCTCTGATCCTCCCTCTCCTGCTCCGAAAGGGAAGAAGACATCTTAAAATAGCTCAAAAAACTCACCTCCAGTGGCCTTACTTACTGCCCTTAGCTGTTATCAAAATAAAAAATACACCTCAGATCCTAGGCCTCAGTCCATTTAAAATGCTCTATGGATGACCTTTTCTCACTAACGATATGCCATGATCCTGTCGACTGCTTCTGCAGTCAAGACAACAGGCCTGGATTCCTGGATACATCACACCAGACTCAAGCTCTGGGAACCAGAGACTGTTGCTGAGAGTAAACACTGAGTACTCCTGTGAACCCATAGATGACTTAAGATTCCTGTTCACAAAAAAAAAAGTCTTCAGATAAGTGATGTTACTCTTGGCCTTTTTACTGATCACTTTGCCCCTCAGAGGAGGATACAATTCCTTTCTAAGGTGGGCCCAGAAATATGCAGAGTCATTACAACAGACCTCTTGCTCGATATGTGGTCTACTCCCCTTGTCTAGTACATCAGGACTTCCTTGGTGGGTATCCCCACTTCAAGGAGATAATTAAAATACAGGACTATATTAACAAGGTATACAAGAGTTCAGTCATACATAGGTCAGCCCACCATTACAAAGTAACTAAGTGGCCTATAAACTATACTCTTAATGACCTTGGGCATAATAGTCTTTTCCCACAAAGTCACTAAAGCCTCTTTACAGGCACTAATAAGGCCCATATTAAATAAAAGTAAGGGTCCTATCCTGAGGGCTAACAATCATAGATATCAAAATGGCTATTTTCAAATATGGGATGATTATATATGGTTGACTTCCACTATAGATCATCTCAGTAAAAAGGCCCCGTTACGTTAAAAACAAAAAAATCATTCCTATTCTCATTGGCCTAACTCCACTAAATACTTGGGGTGGACAGCCCCTGAACAATGTGTACATATAATAACTTTACAGGCTAAAGACTGATTTGCAACAGATTGGCTTACTCACCCTAAAATTAGATAAAAAGCCCCCAATGGCACTCATTGGTCTTGTGGGACCAGTTTGTGGCCCTGGCTACCCCCTGGATGGATAGAAAGATGCATGTTAGGATTTGCCTGGTCACAAGGCAGGAGTGTCAAAATTATTGACAAACCTGCTAATTTACCCTGCTTACAACACCGATGGTCTAGGAGCGTGTTTCACTGGTATGATCACTTGGCCTCTATCTTTATCCCTTCCCTAGGGTTAAAAGATGTCATGCAGCACATCGAGGCCTTAACTATACTCAGCGGGCCTTAAGTGACACCGCAGCTGGTCTCTCTCTCCTAAATAAAAAAGTAAAATTAATAAAAAAGGCCGTCCTCCAAAATCAGATGGCATTAGACATTTTAACAGCAGCACAAGGGGGTACCTGTGCAATTATAAAAACTAAATGTTGTGTATACATTCCTGATCCCTCTGCTAATGTCTCAACAGCTATTCAAGATCTTAGGGAACAGATCAGTGATATGTCAGATTCTAAAAATCCCTAAAACTTATCCTTTCTATGGGAGGCCATTACTGGTTCCTCTTGGTGAAAATCTTTGTTAACTATATTCATAATAATCCTATTGGTCTTATTACTTGGCCCATGCATACTTAATTGGTTCTTTGCCTTTGTCTCCTCCAGATTTAAAGCTATATACACCTACCCAAGATGAAAACGCCTGGCGTCTATCGAGGGCCTTTAGATAGACCCTCTGGAGAGTTTCTCTGACTGCCGATCAACAACTACGATCAACAACTACGATCCCTTTCAGGCTAAAAAAGTCAGAGCGGTCATTGCCCGTTGCTCCTTCACGGCAGTTCGGGTTACTTCTTCAGAGGGAGGAATGTTATAGGCAGCTGAGTTAGATAGAAATATTATAGGCAGTCGGACAGGGCCGGCCCTGGAAGGAGCCAACATAAAAGATACGTGTGGGCCAGACCTTAAGACAAAAGGGGCTAAACAAATGCACCCACTTACCTCCCTAGGTGTAAATGTCAGGGATTGATATTTTAAATATGTAACAACCATCTTTTAAAAAGCCAGGAAGAGTCGCTAGCCTGACCCCCACAGGAAAAGCCCCTGATCTGTACTCATGCCCACTTGCTATGGGACTCGTTTCCCCATTTGATCCCAGTTTACTCAGTCTTACCTGGACAATTATACCTGTAATCTTACTGGCTGACCTTAGTTTTATCGATTTCCCTTACCTTGGACCCGCCTCGCCTCATGGTTTTTCTCTATAAAAGTCCCTAAAAAAGACAGTCCGGGGATAACCCACCTCGGGTCCCCCTTCTGTCCCTCTTGGACAGAAGCTTTCTTTCTCTCAATAAATATATTCTGCTCTTAACCTCCGTTGTTCCTAAAATTCATTCTTCGGTTTTAGAAAACACGAACTCCTCTGATATCATTCAGGTTGAAAAATTTATTTCCCTGTATCAGTATTACTTACATTCGTCTTTGATTGTATCCTCTTATGTAATCCTGTGAAAACAAGCAGTTTCATTTGTTCTCTGCCTTGCACATCACTCAGACTATAGCTATTTGCCTCTCTGTGTCAATAAAACCTCACAGAGGCTGGACATGGTGGTGGACACCTGTACTCCCAGCACTGGGGAGGAGGGGGAGGAGTTCAAGACCAGACCTTGACTCACTTTGTAGCCCAGGCTGGTCTTGAACTCGCAGGAGGCAGCAGGATCGTTGTGAGTTTGAGACCGGCCTGGTCTACAAAGTGAGCTCAAGGTCAGCCCTAATGGCATAGTGAGACCCTGTCTCAAAAAGACAAAAAAAAAAAAAAAAAAAAGATAAAGTCTCCTTGGGGATGGTGGTGCATACCTCTAATCCCAGCACTAGGCAGATTGGAGGCCAGCCTGGGCTACATATGGAGATGCTGTCTGAAAAACAAAACAAAATAAAAACCTAGTAAATTGACAGAGGGTGGGTGAACTGTAGTTATATTTTTACTGTACACAGCCTAAATAGAAACTTTCTGACCTGTTCTGGAGGATTTTAGAGAAAGTACTGCCATCACAGTTGTCCTAGAGGCTATGCAAATAATGCAAGTGAAATGATGCTAGAATTACTGAGTTGAATGTTTCTGTGAAGAGTGAACCCTCAGTTTACAAAAGCAGTATTCCCACCAGTTATTGGGCAATACGTGACATTTACAGTAGGTTTTGTATTTTTAAAATTTGGCCAAATTGGGTATGGTGTCTCATGCCTGTAATTGCAGCACCCTGGGAGACTGAGGCAGGAGGGTCATCAGTTGGAGCCCAGCCTGGCAAACATAGACCCTGTCTCAAAAAAAAAAAGAAAAGAAAAGAAAGTTGGACACAATCTGAAATTTTCTAGGGTAGAATTTTATCTGCCAAAGAAAGGAAATGTAGTATACTATAAAACACTTCTGGTTTAAGGTGAAGAGGAGAGCTGTCCCTGTGATTTCACCTGCTTAGTGTAAATGTGGTAAAATCCAACTACTTGTCTGATTTTCAACCTTTATTAGATGCATGTGATAATGTTCACCCTGGTCAGGTGGTGGTGCACACCTGCAGTCCCAGCACTTTGGGGCGTTGAGGCAGGAGGGTGACAAGTTCAAGCCCACACTGGGCAACCTCGTGCGTTGGCAAGACCCTGTTTCAAAGTAAAAATAATAACAGGAGATACAGTAAATGCCTGTTATCCCAGCACAAAGGAAGCAGAGGCAGGAAGATCACTGCAAGTTCAAGGCCAGCCTCTGCTACATAGTCTGGATAAATTAGATAGAAAGGTAGATAGGTAAATGGCTGGGGGTATATCTCATTGTAAAGGCTTCTGTTAAATCCGCAGTACCATTAAAAAAAATACCCATCATGACTACCTCACAAGTTTATTTGTTTAACTGATATTTATTGACAGGTTTAAAAGAGTTATGTGGAAATTTGAAAAACAGAAATTCAAGATACAACTTCAAAAATTCAGACAAAAAAATATTTATTTACAT
>PVLD010016256.1:0-45569 GCA_004027595.1 Dinomys branickii | reverse complement strand
AGGAAAGGAAAGGAAAGGAAAGGAAAGGAAAGGAAAGGAAAGGAAAGGAAAGGAAAGGAAAGGAAAGGAAAGGAAAGGAAAGGAAAGGAAAGGAAAGGGAAGAAAAAAAGAAAGCAAATCTTGTTTGAACAAGCCTCATCAGAAACTTCTATTATGTTTTTCTGCTGTTAGTTTGTGGATGGCCACTTAATCTTTAGCCCCCAACCAGCTGAACCAAGGTTGGCAGAAATAAAGTTTTTCTTCCCAAAACTTAATCCTTTGCTTCATTTGTGTCAATTTTTTTCCTATATTTTATTTTTTGAGACGAGGTTTTATTATGTAGCCCAGGCTGGCCTTGAATGGTGATCTTCTTGCCTCAGCCACCCAAGTGCTGGGATTGCAGGTATGTACCACCACAGCCAGCTATCCTTTTTATTTTATTTCCATCTGAGTTTATTCTTCTTTGGGCACTGTGGTGGATTGACCCCTAGTTGAACTGAGTAAACACGGTGCTGGATGTGGGAGGCCCACCTGGGGACTGCTGCCGGCAGCATAAGAGGCAGAACTGGAAAAGAAGTTAGGTTGTTGAGAGCAGAGAAAGGCTGTTGGGAGCTGGTAGAAGCCGTAAGGAGCTGTTGGTTCTGTTGGAGGAGCTCACCACGCTGGCTTTCCTGATGAACTTGGCTGTTTCCATCCTCCAAGGAGCTCGGGACTTTGTTGGCACTGGGAATAGTTTCGGTTCACTTGGGGGAGCTCTGGTCCTCACTTGAGCATCGCTTCCTGGTTCTGGAGGGGAACGTCGTGCGCTGCTCAGTCTCCTGGAGAAGCCTGCTGCTTTCCTTGCTGACTTTCCTGATGGGAACTCGGCTGTCTTCACCACTGGAGGAGCTCAAAACATGATGCATGTGGGAATAGCCCCTGCGGCTGAGGTAAAGGGTTATATAAGGGCCTAACCCAGAAATCACAGGGGTGGTGGCGGTGCTGAGGTTAGGCCTTCCAAGAATGGAGGTTTCTGATGATGCTTGTTCAAACAAGATTTGCTCTCTTCTTCTCTCTCTCTCTCTCTCTCTCTCTCTCTCTCTCTCTCTCTCTCTCTCTCTCTTTCATTTTTTCTTTCTTTCTTTTTCTTTTTCTTGAGAGACAGGATCTCACTATGTGGCCAAGACTGGCCTTGAACTCAAGACCCTCCTGCCTCAGACTCCTGAGTGCTGCAATTACAGGCTTGTGCCATCCCACTTGGTTTATTTACATAGTTTTCTTTGGAATGGTTTAGTGTCCGAAGTCAGTGCTTTTCTGACTGGACAAATCTACATGAGAAATGTTTCTGATGGCTGTCTTTCATAAAGGAGAGATAAAAAAAATTTGGGGTAAGATTTTTTTCTGTATCTGTAGCTCAGATGATTTCCCTTTGAAGTAATCTGTTTAATAATTTACTGGATTGTTGTTTCTTTCAGAAGTACAAAGGGTCACAGAGTATGTGCTTGAAGAGCCAGGAATGGTGCAAACACCTGTACTCTCAGCACTCAGGAGGCAGAGGCAGGAGGATTGCCAAGATTTTGAAGCCAGCCTGGGCTATATAGTGAGTTCCATGCCAACCTGAACTACGTAAGTGAGAACCTATATTAAACAAAACAAACAAAACAAGCCAAACTGAGTTGAGTATGTTGGTGAACACCTGTGGTTCAAATACTCTGGGCAGCTGAGGCCAAGGGATTCAAGCTCCAGCACTTCCTGAGTAGTTGAGTGACTTTGGGGAATTCATCTCAAAATAAAAACATAGAAAGCGCCAGCACACAGCATTCTGAGAAAGCCCTGGTTCAATCCCCAGTATTGCAAAAGTAATGAACACACAAACACATATATAACCAGCCTGTGGATGTAGCTCAGTTAGAAGGCCTTGGGTTCAATCCACAATATTAAAACAAACAATGTCAAGACAATACAACAACAACAACAGCAAACCTGGTTAGCCATAGGATCTCAGTCTATAGTTCAGGCTGGCCTTGAACTGACTATGTAGCCCAGACAGGCCTTGCACTCCCTGTGATCTTCCTGCCTCACCCTCCTGAATTCTGGGATTCTGAGCATGCACCACCACACCCAGCCAAGGTACTACTTGGTAAGAGATAAAAAAAATAGAAGGATTAGCCAGGATGGTGGCACATGCCTCTGATCCTAGCTTTTAGGAGGCTGAAGCAGGAGGATCACTACAAATTCAAGGTCAGCCTGAACTACACTGTGAGACCCTGTTTCACTGCTCCTCCCAGGTAAGGATTAAAATAGAGGGAACTTCATTGTCACACGCAGTGAAAGTGGCCTGCTCTTTTGCTGTTATCTTTCTCTACTAATTTCCTTTAAGGTCAGGTAACAAATTTATTTACATGATAAATTACAGATACTTTAATCCTAAATCTAGCCTTTTACTAAATGAGAAAAATGCAAACACATTTCTACTAAGCCCAGAAACAAGGCAAAGATAATGCTTGTTATCCCCATTAATATTAACACTGGTTAATGCTTCTAGTATTTGTCTGTGCAAATGGACAAGAGAAGTCAGTTATCAATATAGAATTATAAGTGAGCCATGTGTTGTGCACACCTGTAATCTCTGGGAGGCTGAGGCAGGAGGATTGCAAGTTTGAGCCCAACCTGGGCAATTTAGGGAGACTCCATCTTAAACAACAACAACATAAAGAGCTGAGGATGTAGCACAATGAGAAGGTGCCAGTACTGCAAATAGTTTTATTTAACAATAAGCACAAAAGTAAAACTATCTGATTTTTTGGAGTGGTGCTGGGGATTGAAACCCAGGCCTCACACGTTAGGCAAATGTTTTCACAACTAAGCTACACCTCTGGCCATGGATGATATGAGACTGTTCCTGGAAAATGCTAGAACATCAGAAAAACTAACTCAGTAAAAGTGTTTAACAAGATAGCAGGGTAAAAAAAATCACAGGCAGAAAGGAGTAGCATTCAGGTATATAAGTAATAATCAGCGACGTGGCCATGGAGGAGCAAAACCTACAGTAACAACAAAGAAAACACTTATGGACCCTGTCTGAAAAAAGACAAAAAAAAAAAAAAGAATAAACAACTGCTATCTGATGCTCGGCTGCTGGGACAACGTGGCCTGTGAGTGGACAGAGAGGGCTCTGCCTGTCTGCTATACCACGAGTGCCACAGGTTTGCCACCACTGTCGTATGTAGTTCAGGTTGGCCTTGAACTCACTGCAATCCTCCTGCTTCATTCTTTTGAGTGTTGGGATTACAAGGCATGTGCCATCACACCTGAGCCAAAATTTCATTGTTGCTGGGCATGGTGGTGCACACCTGTAATCCCAGCACTCAGGAGGCTGAGGGAGGAGGATCACTGGGAGTCTGAGGCCAGCCTAGGCTACATAAGTGACACCCTAACTCAAAAAAAAAAAAAAGAAAGAAAGAAGAAAAAATGATTCATTGTTGAAGTTCTAACTTGGGCTACAAGTGGACCAAGAGAACATAAACAAGGTAGGTAAGGGGGGTTATAAAAGTTGGGACCTTTCAACAGACCTTATATACATAAGTCTTGCTGCCTTACCTGAATGTTTTGCAGGAATGGGTGTTATGTCCATCTGTAGAATAAGTTCCCTATCTAGTACTATAAAATCAAAATCTATTCCTAAAGTCCTGGTAGAGGCTACCCCTAGGAAAGCAAGGGTCAGTGAATCTACAATGTATAGAAGCTGGGTGTGGTGGTACACACCTGTAACTCCAGTGATACTGGGGAGAAAAACTCCCAGCCTGAACGATATCTAAGGCGAATTCATGTTCTCTAAAATCGAAGACTGAATTTTAGGAACAATGGAGGTTAAGAGTAGCATATATTCATTGACGGAAAGAAAGCATCTGTCTGAGAGAGCTTCTGTCTGAGAGAGAGAAAGAAGGGGGGCCCAAGTGGGCTGCCCCAGACTCTGTCTTTTCTAGGGACTTTTATAGAGCAAAACCATGAGGTGAGGCGGGTCCAAGGTAGGGGAAAAATAGGAAATCACAAGGTGGGCATGAGGTTGGACAAAACTATGGTCAGCCAATAAGAATTGCTCAGGTGAAATTGATTAAATTGGGATCAAATGGGGAAGCAAGTCATGTAGCAAACAGGCATGAATACAGAATAGGGGCTTTTCCTGTAAGAGGCCGGGTCAGGGACTCTTCAAGATGCTCACTACCTATTTAGGATATCAGTCCCTGATGGCCATCCCTAGGAAGGTATGTGGGTGTGTTGTTTCAATCTTTTGTTTTGAGATCTGGCCCACAGCAAATACTGCCTCTCCATTTAGGAGAAAGTATCTATTCATTTATTTATTTTTTGTCTTTGTGAGACAGGGTCTCGCTCTGCAGTTCAGGCAGGCCTTGAGATTACTTTGTAGCCCAGGCTGGTCTCAACTCACAATGATCCTCCTGCCTCAGCCTCCTGAGTGCTGGGATTACAGGCGTGCGCCACGACGTCCAGCAAGATACAAATTTAAAAAGGGAAAACAAGGACATTTTCTTTATAAAAGAGAAAAGGAGGGGACAGAGAGCTTCCCTGTGAGAGAGGGTAAGGGGTCTGGAGATGGAAAAGCCTGAAAACTTTTGTCTTCAGCCTCTTTTAACAAGTGGCAGGAAGACACTGGCCCTGGAGCTTGTTGCAATCTGATTGGCTGTCCCAGGCCATCTGAACCCTCTCACCATCATCTACATGCAAAGTTTTTAGTGAGCTTTCTCTGAATTTCTCTGAAATTTATAGGTTGTTTAGGAAGGATCACACACACAAAGTTGAGTTAGCAATTGGTAAAGGGGAACACAGTGAGTTAGACAGGTGTGAGTACGTATCTCATACTAAGGGAGCTTTCTGTTACGTAGCTCCCTCTCCATTTTGTCTCCTTTGCACTTTATTGCAGGTGAGGGGGCGGCTAACTCTGGCTGGGGCACCCAGAGGGGCCATGTTCTGTTTATCATCTCTCTTAATTTCTCCTTCCAGCAAAGGTTTAACTTGGTATTTAGGGTTTGCCAGAAAGGTTCCTGAGGGCTTCATCCTATTGTTTCCCTGCCTGCCTGTCTTCACCCTTTCCCTGTGAAGAGTTCTAGGGGATGCCTAGACTTGGGCTGACAGATAGACTGGGCTGTGAACAGCTCTAAAGAACTATTGGAACTTGGAACTACAGAATGTACATGGCTCATACAAGATGGTGCTACCTGAGCATTGCAACGAGAAGGTGCTCACCAGCAGGGATCCTCTTTCCCTTAGAACTGACCTGGGAACTGGATGAAGAGCTGTTGGATTCTACTGTCACTTGGACCGGTGCCTACCGACAGCAATCAACTGACTGACCAAATGCTGGTGCATTTTGGTGGTCGTTCCAAGGTGAATGGAAGGATGTCATTCTGCTGAAAAAAAGGGTAAAACCAAATCAGTTCATCGGCTGAACTGCACATGGAAGAACCTAAAAGCCTTCATCATGTCTGGGTTTTTGCTGATGCATGGGGCATGGCCAATGGTATGGTCAGACAGAAGGGCAGTGGAATCCTGACTTATTAAAAAGGTGGTTGGGCTGGTGTTGTGGTGCACGCCTATAATCCCAGCACTAGGGAGGCTGAGGCAGGAGGATTGTTGTGAGTTTGGGATGAGCCTGGGCTACAAAGTGAGCTCAAGGCCAGTCTAAACTGCATAGCGAGACCCTGTCTCAAAAAAAAGACAAAAAATAAAAAATAAATAAAAAGGTGGTTGGTGTGGGCCAGCCCTTTGGAAACTTTAGAGGTGAATCAAAGTATGACGTGGAGAGATGAGCCCACCTCCTGGGGTAGAATTGGACAGCTATGGGTTAACTATGTGGCTAAGCTCCCCGGGGAACTTGACTGGTAGCTGAGCTCCCTGAGGAGATGGATGGTTTCTTATTTTTTTATTTTAAAAGTAAAAGAACAAAAACATATTAACAAACAGACACAAAGTAGCATAAGAATAGTACAATCGAAACCGAGTTACAGACAAGGTGACAGGGAATCAACAATGGTGATTGCATTACATATTGATAACTTCAAAGTGTATACTCAGGAAAACAGATAGACGTGCAAAATTGATCAAACAAATAATCATCAACTATTCCTTACAATAAAGTGACCTAAGTCAGTAGTACATCTATGTTAGATATGCTGCATATACATACATACTTACTTACATACATAGATAATTATCCCTTCCTTCCTTTTTCATTTTTTTTCTTTTTTCCCTTTTTTTATATAATTTTTCTTTTTAAAGTGTGAAAGAAAAAGAACTACAACAACAACCACGGGGGGCGGGTAACAGAAAGCATTAACAAAGAGACACAAAGTAGCACAATAACAGTATAATCAGAATTGAATTATACACAAAGCAACAGAAAACCAACAATAGTTGTTGCATTGCATATTGATATCTTCAAAGTGTATGCTCAGTAGAACACATACAGACTTACAAGGTTGATCCAACAACCAGTCATCAACTATTCCTTACCATTAAGTGACATAAGACAATAGTAGAACCATGTTAGCCATCCTGCACATATGTATACACATACATACATACATACATACATTTTTGCCTCTTTCTTTTCGCCTTTCCTTCATCCCATCTGTTCTTTACTTTTGAACAGATTTCCTTCATGTCTCTTAGTTTATATTCCCACCCTCAGGTTCTTACACCAGTGACACAATACGTTGCCTGCACATGTACCTCTGATTTATTTCACTTATGAGTATGGTGTCCAATTGTGACCATTTGCCTACAAAGACCCCAAATCTGTCCCCCTTTATAGCTGAATAATATTCCATTACATAAAAATGCCACAGTTTTTTTAATCCAGTCTTCTGTGGATGGACATTTGGGTTGCTTCCACGATTTAGCTATTACAAATTGCACTGCTATAAACATGGGTGCACATATATCAGAGTGATACGATGTTTTCAGATCTTCTGGGAAAATACCCAGAAGGGGAATAGCTGGTTTGAATAGAACCTCTAGACCTAGTTTGCTGAGAAATCTCCAAACGGCTCTCCACAGTGGTTGCAGCAGTCTGCATTCCCACCAGCAATGTAATAGAGTCCCTATTTCTCCACAGCCTCGCCAGCATTTGTTATGGGATGATTTTTTCATACTGGCCGATCTTACTGGGGTGAGATGAAATCTCAATGTTGTTTTTATTTGCATTTCTTGAATGACTAAGGATGTGGAACATTTTCTCATATATTTATTTGCCATTTGTATTTCTTTATCTGAGAAGTGTGTATTCATCTCAGATGCCCATTTCTGGATTGGGTCTTTGAATGTGGACAGGTACATGTTTTTTAATTCTTTGTATGTTTTATATAGAAGACCTTTGTCTGAGGGACAGCCAGCTAGGATTTTTTCCCAATTTGTGGGTTTTCTTTTTACTTTGCTGGTGATTTCTTTAGATGTGCAAAAACTTTTCAGTAGGATGAGGTCTCAGTTATTGAGTCTTTGAAGTATTTCCCTTGCAGTTTCATTTTTGTTCACGAACTCTCTGCCTACTCCTATGTCTTCAAGATTTTCGCCTACTTGGGGATGGATGGTTTTGACCGGGCGTGTTTGGGTTCAGCTGTGAGGTGATGTCAGTGGGGCACAGTGCACCTGGAAATACCTGCCTGAAGCTGCTGCTCCCTTGCTCACTGTTCATTTCTTTATAAAAGAAAAATAATTTTAAAAGTAAAAGAATGAAAACATATTAACAAACAGACAGCCATGTACAAAGTAGAACAAGACCAGTACAATCAAAACTGAATTACAGACAGGGTGACAGGGAATTAACTGATAAATCACAAGACAGCCAGCCCCCTCGTAGGAAAACTTTAACTCTCACTATTTCTCTCCTTCCCTCACCTGTTCCACTTCAGTTCCCCTTGGCCACAGAAGCCAACCACGCCCTCATTCGCTCTGGCAGCTCGCCCTCTTGGGTTGTTCTGACCTGGGCAACTCCCGCATCCTTGGGCTATTTTGGCTTGGAGGTGGGGGCCTTGGGCTATTCTGGCCCAGACACCCTTTCCCTGCTTGGGCTCTCCTGGCTCTGGGCACATCTTGTTCTGGGGATGGCACTGCACTGCGCCCTCAAAGCCCTGTGCCTCCTACTGCTGCTGAACCCCCAGAACCCAGCCTGCACCAATGTCACAGCCTTGCCCATCACCAGTGCCACCCTGGACTGGCTCAGTCGCAGGTGGTTTTATGTTGTCTCTGCCTTTCAGAACCCGGATCACAAGCAGTCAGCTAAAGAGTTGCAGGCAGAATTCTTCTACTTTGACATGATCCCCAGGGAAGACACAGGGACGATGCAGGATCACATGACTATTGGGGATCACTGCATCCAGAAGGTACAGAGGGCAAACAGAACCTTGACCAAAAACATGAATGAGAAGAGGCAAGTAATTAGCAAGAGGGCTTGGAGTAGCAGGGAGCAGTTAGAGGAGAAAAGGCTGTCTGCACCTGAGTTCAAAGGTGCTGAGGCCAGAGGGTTGGGGGGGCGTGAAGCTAGGTCAAAGCCATAGGCAGGAGGGATGGCCACGACTGTGGAGTAGCTACTGAGAGCTTAGAGAGATGTACCTTAAGGAGATGGTGGTGTTTCTGCCTGGTTTCAAACCAGGGACCCCTCCCCACGTCCATGACCGACCATCTCTGGAGCAGCCCAAGAGCCTCGGACCTGCCACACTGCTGATCTCTCCATCCACACATCACTCACTCCTAACCGTAAGTCTTCTTCTTCCTCCTCCCCTCATGCCCATTTCCCCTATTCTCCCACCCACCTCCCCTCCCTCTTTGTTCATTTCTGTGACCGACTAATTTGAGGATCGCTCCAGCCCCTTTGATGCCAACTGGCCACCTTTCTCTCCCCCTACGGACCTCTTACAATGAGGTCTTTCATGGAACCTTCTACTTTGATCCTGACTTGGTTGGCTTCTTTTCCTTCCTCCTCCTCGCTCTCCTCTCCCTGACTTAAACCTTCCTCTCCTCTTCTCTCCCTAGAGACCCCTCTGTCACACCTCTTGGATGGCTTGTTCTCTGGGCTTCATGCCCCGTCTCTGTGGCCTCCTCCCAAAATTGTGTCAACACATCAAGCTACTCCTTCCCTTCTCACGACCCCCTCCCGACAGAGATGTCTGCTCGGGGTGTCTGGGTCTCTTGTCCCACTTGGGACCTCTCTTGGTGGACAGTGGTCTTCAGTCTCCGCATTCTCCGCTCTCTCCCAGTCATCATGGGCAACACCTCCTCCCTCCCCTGCTCTCCGAATGCCTCTGTGCTCCATTGCCTCAAGTCTGTTCTCCACAGCCTCCTCAGCCTCTCTGATCTCAAAATCAAATGCCTCACCTTCCTCTGCCAAACTGCCTGGCCACAGTACAAACTAGATAATGGGTCCATTTGGCCACCCGAGGGTACTCTCAACTTCAACGTCCTGTGGGACTTACACAATTACTGTTGTGGCAATGATAAATGGTTCAAGGTACTCTATCTGATACCCTATGTCCAAGCTTTCTTCACCCTCCGTAACAAGCCTCAACTCTATCTTTCCTATAGCCCCTGGAAAAATCTCCTGACCAATTCTCCTGGCCAAATCTCCTGGCCAATTCTCCTGGCTGATTCTCCTGGCCAAATCCCCTGCCTCGCAATGCCACCACTCCGATGACCCTTCTCAAACTCCCAAACTCTTTCCTTCCCTGAGCTACTTCATGACCTGTCCCTTAGATGACCATCGACCCCTCCCCAGGCCAATCCCGATGCCCCCCCATACGGCTCCACTGCGAGCTCGACCCCAACGTGGCCTCTCCCTTCCCTGCCTGCCTCTCACACCTGCTCTACTGCCTCATGGGCTGCCCACCTGCCTTTCCCCTCCAGCCCTCATCTGGGCTTTTCCCTCTGAAACAAGGGGCAGGAGAAAAGGGACTCATCTATGTCTATCAACCTTGGTCTCTCCCCAATCTTTCACAACTCAAAAAGTGTCTTGAGGGCTGGGGATATAGCTCAGTGGAATAAGTGCCTGCCTGGCAAGCACAAGGTCCTGAGTTCAATCCCCAGTACTGCAAAGAAGAAAGAAAGAAAGAAAAAAAAGAAAAAGTGTCTTGGTTTTTACTTCTGACCCCTCCTCATATATCAAAGAGTTCTAATACCTGCCCCAGATGTACCAACTTACTTGGAATGATCTCTACACTCTTCTCTCATCCACCCTCACCCCAGAGGAGAAAAAAAAAACTGTCTAGCTAGCCGCCCAGGCCCATGCAGACGAGACACACCACATGGATCAGACCCACCCCGCAGGGAACAGGACAGAGGGCCAACACCTCCTTCATCTCTCAGTTGGCCCCTTGACATTAGAAACACCTTGGGGAGGGACCCAACACCCCCCTGCCGTGAACTTTGACCTTGGCCTTCAAGGTCTTTAAAAACTTGCCCGCACCAAACAAAAATGCCAGTTCCTCACAGCATCTCTCAAGCCTCAGGCCCCTAAACAGTCCACTTGGCTCCCAACGACCAAGCAGCCTCCAGAGCCTTGCTTCAAATGTGGACAAGAGGGCCACCGGGCTGGATTGTGTCCTCACCCCGAACTGCCCCCAGGACCCTGCCTGCAATGTAAATAAACTGGGCACTGGAAGGTAGATTGTCCCTTCCCCCATGGGAGGGGGCCTCTGCCCCTGCTCAACAGCCCAGGCCTCAGCTGTCCCTGACGGAGACCTCAGCCGTCCCTGATGGACCTGCTTGGTTTGGCTGGAAAGGACTGATGGGGCCCAGGACTCCAAACCCCCACCGACGAGGCAGACGGGATCCTGCTGTCATCTGAGGAGCCAGGGAAAAGTCCAGGTGGCGAGTAAGTCAATTTTCTTCCTCATTGATACAGAGGCCTCCTGGTCCATTCTCCCCAGCTTTTCTGGTCAAACATTCCCATCAAAGATCACGGTTGTTGGGGTCGAGGGTTCTCCCCAACGGCCTCTCACTATGCCCGACAGTTCCTTAGCCAACTACACAACTCTCCACACATAGACTAAGGACCACTAAAAAGGCTCCTAGACCCCATCATCTCCTATTCTGGCCTTACCATCTTACTATAGGACATCTCCTCACAGTGCACAATATGCTCCAAAACAAACCCACAAGGTTCTCTTTGACCTCCCCTCACTTTTTCCCCACACCAGTTTAGGGAAACGCTGCCAGGACACTTTAATCATTCTCTGTTTCAGCCTACCCCATTCCATTCAGTCAGACAATGGACTGGGATTCATTTCCAAAGTCACCCAACAAGTTTCACAGGCCTTCAACATCCACTGGGCCCTGCACACTCCCTACTGCCCTCAGTCTTCAGGTAAGGTAAAAAAAAAAAAAAAAAGCTAACCGTCTCCTTAAGGTACATCTCTCTAAGCTCTCGATAGCTAGCGGTCCTGGCCATCCCTCCTGCCTGTGGCCCTGACCTGGCTTCACGCTGTCCCCCGCTAACCCTCTGGTCTCAGCCCCTTTGAACCCATGTGCAAACAGCCTTTTCTCCTCCAGCTTCCCCCTGCTGCTCCAAGCCGTCTCTGTAATTACTTGCCTCTTCTCTCTCTCAATCGTCACCTCCTCCGATCCTATGCAGACCAATGTTCACCAAAACCTGACAAAAACTTAGCCCCTTTGCAGGTTCAGCCTGGTAACTACCCCATGCACAAGCCAACCGCCACCTTGCCAACCCCCTGGCTTCACTGTCCCCTCCCCCCGGGCTAAGCCCCTATGGACCAAGCGGCCCCCCTAGCCCCCTTCCTTGCAGCCAGGCTCCAGTTCTTCCCCCCGTCACGCGCACTTCTTGCCGTGCATCTCCTCTCTATCCCTGCTGCCCCTCCCACAGGGTCTGCCTCCCAGTCCTCCTCCTCCCCAATCTACAGATCCCCGTGGTGGGGAACTCACCGACTGATTCCTTTACCCACCTGAGCGCTCCCAGGGTTGCTTCTCCGTCGGGGTAATTCCGGAAACACCGGCCTTGGCAGGCGCTCTGAGAGCCTCCAGCCCTGCAAGCTCGGTTGCTCTCGAAGAATGCTACATCTACGCTAACCAGACAGGGCTTGTCCAAAAAAAAAATCCAGCAACTTAAAAACCCAGCCCAACACCTGCACAATGAATTCTCCTCTCCCGCGCCAAGCATCTGGGCCAGCCTCCTTCCTCGGCTGCTCCCGCTGTTGGGACCCCTCGCCGCCATTTGTGCTGTCCTCGCAGCACCTGTGTTTTCTCTCTCATTCACAACACGGTGCGAAGATTAACAACCCAAAATTTTAGCCTTTATCCTTCTTTCAGATTTCCAATTTCAGCCACTCCCAACTGATGACCCAGACAAAAAAACTACGCCCCTCCTCAGCGGGAAGTAGCTACTGACAAGACCCATCGTCCTTATTCCTATTAGATCAAGTCTGGAATGGTAAGTCACAAGACAGCCAGCCCCCTCTTGGGAAAACTTTAACTCAGTATTTCTTTCTTTCCCTTACCTGTTCCACTTCAGTTTCCCTTGGCCACAAAAGCCAAGCCAGCCCTCATTCGCTTTGGCAGCTCACCTGCTCCGGTTGTTCTGACCCGGGCAACTCCTGCCCCCTTGGGCTATTCTGGCCTGGGGGGGCGCCCTCAGGCTATTCTGGCGCAGACACCCTTCCCCCACTTGGGCTATTCTGGCCCCAGGGACCCTCCTCCTCTGAAAAAGAGCTTAAAAGCCCAAGCTTTTCTCAGCTTAGGGGCTGCCTTGGTTCACTAGGCAGCCTGCTACTCCCCCCAATAAAGACTTCTCTTGTGTCAGAAGGTTTGGTCTGGTTCCGTGTGGGTCTCGATTCTATCATTAACAATGGTTGTTGTATTTGCTTTTGCTTTTGTAACTTTGCTTTGTGCTGATTTCCAATAAAAAATTGCCCCGTAGTGTAGAAATAATGTACACGTGGAAACAGGGCTTTGTTCTCTGCTCTCAGGTGAACACTACTCCCTGGAAGGGCACCGGCAATAAATCGCTCTTTGGCCTATTACTCCATGTCTTGTTGGTTTTGTCAGAGATCCTGTGCAGTCTCCTGCTTCACCGTGAGTGTGCTCACTGGAATAACTGCCTTCTAGGTCCAGATTATCTCCAGTTGACCAGCAGATATCCTGTGTGGGTCCATAATTTGAGTAGACTTGGGGAGCTCAATGTAGACATGTTCTTCTTGTATCTTTTTATTTTTTACTTTTCCCAGTGCTGGAACTTGTACCTTGAGTTTCACACAAATTATAAACTGTCTACCCCTGAGCTGCTTCCCCAATCCCCTCTTGCAACCTGTGAGGTACATAATGCCAACAAGAACTGTCCTGTCTCTCAGCGCAAGAGACAGTGACTGCCAATGGCTATGGGATGAATTCTTCAGTGGGGAAGCCCCTGAACATAGCTGGCAAGTGGGGCTGAGGCTGGTCTCCTTGGGGGCTACCAGAGGATCTTGGCAGGAACAGACTGTCTCTGGCCTGGGCTTTGCTTATTTGGCAGAAGGGACAAACGCTGAGTGCTGCAGAAAAACCAGGAGGGAGATATACAGGTAGGGGTGGCTGAAGGTCACTTCTTCAGACCAGGGAACATAAGGCACAGTCCAGAGTGTGCAAAGTTCTGGTGGTGGGAGGCTTTCCCTCTATAGCTTGGTAGAGAAATGGAATGGGCAGATGTAACACCGGTTATCCATAAAACAAGGAAAGAACAGCACACGGAACTGGCTTACACAGACTCACAGTGCTCACTCTCAGCTGAGTGGGGTAGAAGGAGTGTTTGCCCTAGATTTTCCTGTTTTTCGGTGGATGTGGGGAAGAGGAGCAGTGAGCCATCATTACGCAGTTCTCACCAAGGATGCTGGTTTAATGGCTATGTATCCTTTTTCTTCTCCATATCACCTCAGGTTCCTTTTACTTTCCCTACTTGATACAGTAGTCACAGGACTAGGGTTGCAACTCCAGTGCTGTAAGTAGGGATGGCTCTTTGGCCAGAAGTTTTAACTGACTTTAAACCATGTGTCAGAATTCCTAGGGTAAGGCTGGGTGTGGAGGAACTTGCCTGTAATCTCAGGACTCGAGGGGCTGAGGCAGGAGGATTGCTGTGAGTTCAAGACCAGCCTGGGATACAGAATGAGTTCAAGGCCAGCCTCAGCTGCATAGTGAGACCTTGTCTCAAAACAACCAAAAAAAAAAAAAAAAAAAGAAAATCCTAGGGCCTGATGGGGTGGGTGGTACCTTCATCCCTATCTGACAACACAGGGATTAAGAGCAAATGTAGCTGCATTGTCTGGCGGTTATGACAACCCGCTGTCCTATACTTATGTCCCATGAACCTGTCTGAATGGGAGTGGATCAAGGGGACAAACTTGCTGGACAAATGCGTTGTCTGTAGTATTGACAAACACAGGGGACAAACCTAATGTTCTTTCTAAAGGTGGAAGGGTTTCCTTATTAATGAACAGGAAGAAACATGTAGTGGAGGCTGAGGCAATGAATAAATAGGTTATAAACAGTAAAAAAAAAAACCCAAAGCCAAATTCTGGCCGGGGATATAGCTCAGCGGGACAAGCACCTGCCTGGTCCTGAGTTCAATTCCCAGCACCAAAAAAAAAAAAAAAAAGTGAAATCCATTATTATCCCTCTCAGAAGAGGCTCACAGTGAGAGTCCACGCTCTCTTATCTCGATGCTAGCAGGCATGCCAAGGGGGAAGTGTGTGTTTGCAGAGGCTCTTGGCTTTACAGTTTGGTCAGATGAGTGGAGGCCGGCAAACCTGAGTGGCTTCACCCTGGGAGACATGTTCTTACAGTGTGATGGTCTGGACTCTGTCAATCACCTGGATGGGGTTCTCGCAATGGGCCAGTGTCTGTGGAGTTATACATCCTTGTGATGTCATCGAGCTGAGTTCTGGTGGACAGTGGCATTGTGAAATACTTAGTTTGTCTTCTCATTTCCTCTCTTAACAACTCCTAAAATCCTTGGAATCTTAAGTGGTAAGTTTCTTTTTTACGCTAATGAACTGATAAGGGCTGTGCTAGGACAGGGATGGTCCCAAGAGACTGGGCAGGATGGGAGGGTTAGGCCTTTCAGTTCCACCAATAGGCTCCAGGGAGGGGAGGGCATGAAGGTTCAATTTGTTCCCAATGGTCAGAGACTTAATCAATCATACCTATGTATTGGGCCAAAAGACAGATTTTGGAGAGCTTTCCAGTGAAAGCCCATGAAAGTTCCCAGAGGGCTGTGGTCCTGGAAGCTTCACATCCCGATGTCCTTTCTAACCTAGCTGTTAAATGTAAGTAAGTATTTCTCTGAGTTTGCTGAGTCAGTCTAGCAAATTAATCAGATCTAAGGAGGGCTTTGTAGGAACTCTAATTCATTTATTTATTTTTTGCTACAGGGTATGATGCCCATGCTTGCCACAAACTTGGGGTGATCCTCCTGCTTCAGCCTTCATAGTGCTGGGATCATAGGCATATACCACCATGCCCAACTGGAAACCTTGATTTATATCCAGTGGTCAAAAGTATAGGTAACAAAACCTGGTGTTGTTTTTTTGCGACAAAGTCTCGCTTTTACAGTTCAGGCTGGCCTTGAGCTCACTTTGTAGCCCAGGCTGGTCTAGAAGTCGCAATGATCCTCTTGCCTCAGCCTCCCAAGTGCTGGGATTACAGGCGTGTGCCACTAGGCCTGGCAAAACCTGGTGTTTGAAATGTGTGTATTTAGAAGTCTTGGGGACTCAGGCTCCAATTTATGGGATCTGATGCTGTCACCAAGCAACCTTAAGGAACAGAACTGAAGCTGGGATGCAGTGCAGAGGAGTGTTTGTTATGTGAGGAAAACCTCCCAGATGTGGTATCAAAGGCTTGCTACGGGAGCTTAGTGGGAAAGACTGAGTTTGGGTTTTTCTTTTTTTTTTTTAGGTTGGTCCTTTGCTTCTGTTCTCTTTCATCCTTTCTTTCTTTCTTTCTTTTTTTTTTTTTTTTTTGGTACTAGGAATCAGGACCTTGTGCTTGCCAGGCAGGTGCTTGTGCCACTGAGCTACATCTCCAGTCCAATCCTTTCTTGCTTAGTCTCACCAGAAATTTATTTTTAGGCCTCCTTCTTTTTTTTTTTTTTATATTTTTGAGACAGGGTCTCACTATGCAGCCCAGGCTGGTCTTGAACTCATTTTGTAGCCCAAGCTGGCCTCAAACTTGCAACGATCCTCCTGCCTCAGCTTCCTGAGTGCTGGGCTTACAGGTGTATGCCACTATGCCCAGCTTTAGCCCTTCGTAAAGACTCAATTTAATTTTGTTGGTCATCTGTTATATTTATTTTTTATTTCCTCAATATCTAACTTTATTTTCTTCTACTTTATTTGGTTAATTTTCTAATTTCTTTCTTTTTTTTCCACTACTGGGGATTGAACTCAGGACCTTGTGCTTGACAGGCATACACTTATGCCACTGAGCTATATCTCCAGCCCTATTTATCTGATTTCTTTCAATGAATGTTCAGCAAATAGATTTTTAGCCTTCCTGTTTTTCTAATGTGTACCCAAAGCTATTCTTGCAAGGACAGTTTAACATGAATTCCTTAAGATTGGATAATTTTTTTATTTGATTTGATTTTATAGAAAAAAAGTAAAACAATGTTTCATAACAAAATAATGGGAGTGGCCAGGCGTGGTGACACATACCTTTAATCCCAGCAGTCAGCTGTAATCCCAGCACTCAGGAGGCTGAGGCAGGAGGATTGCTGTGATTTTAAGGCCAGCTTGGGGCTACAAAGTGTTAGGGTAAACAGGCACAGTAGAGACCACTGAGACAGGTAGAATTTAAGCAATTTGTGAGGCTGGGTGAAGCCCTGCCAAGGGCGGAAAGAACATTGGCCCTGAGCAAGGGGCAAGGGCCTGTTTGTTTTTTTTTGTACTGGGACTCGAACTCAGGCCCTTGCACTTGCCAGGCAGGTGCTTGTGCTGTTGAGCTGTCTCCCCAGCCAAGGGCCTGTTTTATAGGGAAGTTTAGGCAGGGGAGGGGAGCATCACCAAGAGGGGTACAAAATTTTGGGTCTCTGAGTTTAGGCAGGGGAGGGGGGCATTTCCAAGGGGAGTACAAAATTCTGGGTCTCTTGAGTCGGGGGTCTAGGGCTAGGTGATAGATAGGGCATTGTTGAGTACAGAGGTGCTGGCAGGCACAGCGTGTCTCTTGTGGTTTTTCTCAGAATCAGCTCTCTGCAGGTTGTGTAGGGCAGCTACAAGCTGGCTGAGATATGTGGGAAAGCTACGGGCTGGTTAAATTGTGCATGGGGATGGGGGTAGGGGTCGGGTGAGGGGGGTGTTTCCTATTGAAGGCACATCTGCTTGGGGAGTTCATCTCTCCTAGCTGGGCAGGGTCTAGTTTGGAGACCTGACATAAAGTGAGTTCAATGCCAGCCTCAACAGCATACTAAGACCCTGTCTTTAAAAAAAAAGAGAATAATAATAGTTAATACATTGCATATTGTTATCTTTAAAGCAGTTACTCAGAGTATAAGGTGTGGGCATAAAAAATTCTCTAATCAGCCGGGTGTGGGTGGCACATACCTGTAATCACAGCACTTGGGAAGCTGAGGCAGGGGGCTCCTTCCAAGTTCAAGACCAGCCTGGGCTACAAAATGAGCTCAAGGTCATTGTGAATTGCATAGCGAGAACCTGTCTCAAAGAGACAAAATAGCAATGAAAGTGATTGTAGATGCTTCTATAGCATGCAGATCATTCAAATTTGTTATTTTACTTAAATACTTAAGTCAGAGTGAGAGTTTTATGTGTCCCTGCGGGTTCCTACTGCGGCAGATGTGAGCCTTAGGGCTTCTGCATCATATAGGTGTTGGGAACAGGAAAGATGATCAGGACACTTCAGAATACAAAGAGAAGGAAGGAAACAGGGTAGCAAACAATAAACAACCATATTAACAATGAGTATTTTCCTGGGCGTGGTGGTGCATGCCTGTAATCCCAGCACTCGGGAGGCGGCTGATGCAGGGGGATTATTGCGTGTTCAAGACCAGCCTGGGCTACAAAGTGAGCTCAAGCGCAGGCTGAACTACATAGTGAGGCCCTGCCTCAAAGAGACAAAACCAACAAACAAAAAAACACTGAGTATCTTATCAGTGTGTTCAAGTAAACTATTAGTCAGGAAATAATCTTGGTGCAATATGATTGGGAAACTTATGTACAGATTAAAGCTGCGTACTTAAAAACAACAAATTTCAAGCATTGGGGAATTTTTTTTCAGTAGTCACAACTGGATCCATGCCAAACATTAAAAATTTCTTCAGATGGTGGACTTTTTGATACTAACAAATATTAGCACAACATAATTATATTTTTTGAGTTTAAAAGCTTTATAAGTATGGATAATGGTCTGTAACAGTCCTCTAGATTTATTTTTTTAAATTTTATTTTATGGAAAAATGGTAAAGTGACATTTCATAACAAAATACTAGGAGAATAACAGTTAATACATTACATGTTATCTTTAATGTAGTTGCTCCGGGTACAAGATACAGGCATAAAAATTTCTCCAATCGATACTAGGACTCTACGGTACATTTTAGACCTTATTTACTCTTTCAGTTTCTCACACCAGGGAGACAATATGATGCTTACACACCTGTGAGTCTGATTTATTTCACTTATGAGTGTGGTTTTGAGTTGCTGGATGATTTTGTTGCTGTCATTCTCTTCACAATAACTTACAACGTCCGTCATCATGTTTTCTTAGATTCATGAGTTACGTGGACATCTTCTTCCGTATTTCAAACAAATGGCCCCCCAGGTAAGTGGAGAGACTGTCAGGCTGTGTGTCAGGTTGGATTTCGTCCCGCTCTCTTTTCACAGGACTGCATTTGGTATACAGCACATTTCTGATTGCCATGAGGAAACAGACCTCTGAGGTACAGTGGAGGACGCCTACTCCTTAAGAGAGCCAGTGGCCTCTGTGGGCCCTGTGGGTGACTTTCCTAGTTTTCAAGATCTGAGCCAGACTGAAACTGTCTTGTATGCGGGAGACTCTGCCTGCGCTGGCCAGGCATCCACTGGACTGGTGCTTGGGAAGCTTGGAGACAGAGTGCATCCCGTGAATTTGCTGGCAATGCAGCTCAAAAAGATGAGGTTGGGCTGTTGACACTCAAGGTTTCTGGGTCTTTCCTGATTTTGGTTTTATTTCTCTTTTCTGTGCTGAATTTTGAAGCCAGGGCCTTGCACATGACAGATCTGTATCACTGTGCTATACTCCCAGCCAAGTTTGTTTCTTCTAGCCTATTAGCATTCTCGTGACTTCAATAAGAGATTCACTGATAATTATGTTTGGCAATTTTTGTATTTTAAAGAAACAAATAATAAAAATAAAACAATTTAAAAACAAGATGATAGGAAATTAACAATGGTTATCATATTACATATTATTATCTTCAAAGTAGTTGCTCAAAAAAAATGTAAAACTTAAAAAAAAAATGATGGATTCAAGAACCTGATCAGGGGGCCAGGGATTTAGCTCAATGACATAAGCATCTGCCGGCAAGTGCGATGTCCTGAGTTCAATTTCCAGCTCCAGAAAACAAAAAGAACCTGATGAGGTTTTTTTTTTTTTTTTTGAGACATGATCTTGCTTTGTAGTTCTACTTGAACTAACTATATATAGCCTAGGCTGGCCTCTCTCACAGCAACTTCCTGCCTCAGTCTACCAAGTGGTATACCATCATGCCCACCTGAGAAAGTTATGCATTTATTTCTTGGGTAAATCATGCTTAAATTTTAGTTGTGATAGATAAGCCATAGTTTTAAATAAAATTTCTCCACTTATCATGGTATTAAAGTGCTATATACAAATTAATACAGAACAACTCGAGTAGATTTATTGACCGTAGTGACCCGAGTTTTAACCAGTGTATGTGTAGCATGTCTTTAAAAGAATAAAAAAATGCTTGTTGTCAAAATTGTCAGTTGTCTTGTTAACCATGTGTTACCAAGTGTCCATGTGTCACCTCGAGTCTCCTATTCTTTGTGAAGTACTGGAAGGCCTGATAACCTTGCATCGTCACCCTCTAAGTGGTGATGCCCAGTAGGGTGGCAGGGGGATGTCTCTACTACTGTGGACACAGCTGGTCACACTGTGAAGAGACCAGAGGCCCTTGGAAAGGATTGGTGAAATAATATGTTCTGATTCTCCTCTATCTAGCAGGAAACCTCTCCAGTCTGTGGCCTCTGAGCTAGAGCAGAGGGACAGTGGTGAGATGAGCCCCCCCCCACATCATCCATAGAGGACCCTGGAGCGGCCGGTGACAAGCACCGGAACTGGATTCCCAGCGCATGTTGCCGAGGATGTGGCCAGGAGAGTTGGGACCTCGATGAGACCTCAGCTCTGGGACAAGAGCAAGATGCTGTCACTGTCTGTGACTCCCAGGCAGAAGTGTGACCCTGGTGCTCTGGCCCTGGCTTGGCCTCGTGAGGCCCTGTGGACAGTGTCTGGAGATGCCAGGGCAGGGGAACAGCAAGATGTGGATGTTGCTGGGCCAGGAGCATTAGGAAGAGAGCGCAGGATAAGCCAGGGCTCAAACTTGCTTTCAGCTTGCTGATCACCATTGCTTTTTTCCATAAACTTTACAAATTGCCCAGTCCCAAACAAAAATAAAAACAAAACAAAAAAGCCCTAAAACCAGGCATGGTGTTGCATGCCTGTAATCCCAGCCCTCAGGAGGCTGAGGCAGGAGTATCATTGTGAGTTCAAGTGCAGCCTGAGCCAAAAAACTATAGGTTTTTCTTTTGATGAATGAAGAATGGTCTATTTTAGAGAATGTCCTATGTACAACTGAGAAGAATGTCCCATGTGCAACTGAGAAGAATGTTTTCTAATGTTGGGTGAAACATTCTGTAAAGGTCTACTAAGTGCATGTCTACAAGTTTGGTTCAGTTCTGTTCTTTTTTTTTTTTTTTTGTTCTTTTTTGAGACAGGGTCTCGCTATGCAGCTTAGGCTGGCCTTGAGCTCACTTTGTAGCCCAGGCTGGCCTCAAACTTGGAACAACCCTCCTGCCTCATCCTCCCAAGTGCATGTGCCACTACACTGGGCTCAGTTTTATTATTTCTTTGCTGATTTTTTGTCTAGTTGATCTATCTCTTTGTGGAAATGGGGTGTTAAATTCCCCTGTTACGATTGTGTAACTGCTTATATGATTTTTCACATCTGTTAAAATTTGTCTTATATAGTTGTGTGCTCCTCCATTTGGTGCATAGATATTTATGATTGTTATCTCTTCCTTTTGCAATTTTTCCCTAACAAGTATGTAGTGACCTTCTTTATCTCTTTTGATCATTCTTAGTTTGAAGTTCACATTGTCTGCAGACAGAATAGCGACCCCCACTTTTTTCTGGGTTCCTGTCCCATGGATTATTGTTTTCCATCCTTTGACCTTGAGTGTATAATTTCCTTTTGAGTAAAATGTATTTCTTATATACAGCATATTGTTGGATTTTTATCCACTCTGCCAGTCTGCTTCTTTTGATTGGTGAATTGAGACCATTTACACTGACGGTTATAACATATGTATTGTCTTACCTCTATCATGTTAATCTTTGGCAGTTGGTTCCTCCTTTTTCCCTCTGTTTAATTGCTTGCTCTGCTTGGTGGCTCCTTTCTATGGTTATTCTTTAAATTGTGATGACTTTTATCTCTTTGTAGAATATCTTTTAGTACTCTTTGTGGGGTTGGTTTGGTGCTCATGCATTTCTTCAGTTATTCCTTATCGTGGAAATATTTTATTTCTCCATTAATTTTGAAGGATAATTTTGTAGGGTGCATCAATCTGTTGGAAGTTGTTTTCTTTCAAGACCTGAAGTACTTCATCCCAAGCTCTTCTTGACTTGATGGTTTGTGTTGAGAAATCTGCCGTGATTCTGATGGACCTTTCTTTTGTAGCTGACCTGTTTCTTTTCTCTAACCACTTTTATTTATTTATTTTTATTTTTATTTTTTATTTTAAAGACAAAAGAATGGAGACATATGAACCAGAACAAGCCATAAACAATATCGAAAATACAAAATTGTACAGAACATAGCAAGGAATTAACACTGGATGCTGTATTACACAATGTCATCTTCACACTAGTTAACACGCAAACATTAAAGGAAATACCAAATTATAGAGAAGATAGCAGGGAATCATCACTGGATGCTGCATAAGATAAAGTTATCTTCACTTCTGTTAATATAAAAAGAATTGAGGAAATACAAATTATAGAGAACATGGAAGGGAATTAGCTCTGGATGCTGTCCTCCAGAATGTTACCTTCACATTTATTACTCAGTTACATAGATGATGGCCCATTTGATCATTCAATTTTCTCCTCCCTCATCTCCATTGCCCTACCACTCAATCAGTCATCTTCCCTGTGATAATAACTGTATTCCTGGGTTTATCTATACCCCTGGACTCTCGCCTTGGGAAGAGATATAGCTACCTCAGACTATACTATAGCATATGTATATGTATAGCATATGTATAGCATACATGGGTGTATATAAACTGCCATGGTCGGAGGTGGAAAAGCACCTATGCTCACAGTGGACCACCCAGCTCCACCCCGTTGCCATGCTATGGGTGGGGGCGGGTACAGTCCGTGGGGCGCCCTCAGCAGGGCCCACAGCGGAGCAGCCGTGGGGCCCACAGTGGAGCAGCCGCGGGGCCCTCAGTGGTGCAGCTGCGGGGCCCTCAGTGGAGCAGCCGCGGGGCCCACAGCGGAGCAGCCACGGGGCACACGCCCCCGTTGGGGTGCCCTCATTGACCTGTTCAGCTCTGTCCTGTTGCCTCGATGCCGGAGGCCTTTCTCCTCCTCCCTCCTCCTGATCTCCAATATTACCACTCCCCACCCCTTGCAGCTGGGCATTGGATGAACTTACGATGCTTGGTATAAGGACTTGAAATCTCCCTGGCCTGTTCTCACTGTGTTAGTTCAGGGTATGAACTGAGTTTAAAGATTAGTTCTAGAATAGAGTTGGAGGATTTTCTCGGGTCTGCTGTATAGAGTATGTTGTTGTTTTTCAGACTCCTGTTCTGCTGCTTTTCATCTAATTTGTTGCTATGCTAGGTTCATATGTGCAAGCTGTAAGGAGACCCTCTTGGTGCTCACATTAATAGTTTGGGGTGAGTCCTGAAGACCGTGGATTCGTCCCATTGTTGCCAGGAACAGGCAGTGCTTGCTCAAGCTGCTGAGACTCAAGGTGCTCCCAGAGAGAGTTCAGGGTGGGAGCTGAGTTCTGGCAACCCAGCTCATGCTTCCTGCCTGATGTTGGAGTGAGAAGGGCATGGATCCATGTGATCCACCTCCATCTGCATCTCCCTCCTGTTGTGGTGCTGGAGCCCCCATCCGCTCCTTGGCCAGATCCCTGGGAGCCGCGGCGGCTCACCACTGAGGTTCCCCGCTGCTCTCCACCGGTAGCCGCTCACCCAGTGGAGAGGCAGGGGGCCACCACTTTGAGGCAGGTGCAGAGCCGGCGTGGTGGGCTTTGTACTAGTTGCATTGATTAGGAAGGTTGCAGCAGGGTGGGGACTCTGCCCCAGTGGCCGTCGTTACTTCTCATCCTCACACTGGGTCCAACAACTGCTCCCGACCGCCATTGCCTCCTTTGCTGGCTGCTCCCTCCCCTCTCCAGCCCTGGACCAGCTCTCAGAACTCCGCTCTCCCCTGGCCAAGTCAGGAGGTTTCCGTGAGTGTGGGCCTCCAAAGCTGAAGCTGCGAATGTCGGAACAAGGGCGCGGGCCATGGGTGTGCTTGGAGAGGTGACTTCCTCCTTCTTCTCTCCCCCCGACTGCACCAGGGCGATCTCCAATCCTTTCCTCCAGCAGAGGTTTTGCTTAGTCTTTCCGAGGGCTTCAATTCCCATTTCAGATCCTTCCTTAGTTCAGGATACCCACCTCTTTCCCTTCTGTCCTTCACATGTTGCTATATTCCTATATGCCTTTGTCTGAGTGGCATTCCTCCGGGAGGTTCTCTCTCTGCTGCCTACCCGGTTGCCATCTTGAAGTCCTCTCGTAAAACTTACTTAGTTATTTGTTACTTTCTAGTGAATTGACCATTACATTTCTAAAGTTCTGAAATGGCCAACAGACCATAGAAAGATACCACTTTAGGCTCTTGCTTGAAATGAACAGCTACAGAAAATTGCTGGCCTTGATTCAGGGCCACATCTAACCACTTTTAATATTCTGTTCTTTTGCTGAATGTCTGGGATCTTGATTATTATATGTTTGGGTGTAGATTTTTTTGATTATGGCTAGTTGGAGTTCTATATGCCTCACTTACTGTGTGTCAGATTATTTTTCCATGTTTGGCAAATTTTGTGCTATTACTTTTGCAGATAGTCTTTTTATGTCATTTGTGTTGACTCCTGCTGGTTCGTTGACACCTATTAATTTTACATTGCTTTTCTTTGCATCATCTTACAGCTATTGAATTGTTATTTCCTGGTTCCTTGTTATTTTTTAAAGACCTTTCTTGATTGTTAGCTTCCATGCTGTCTTCAAGGTTTGAAAGTCTATCTGCAGCTTTGTTCAAGTGGTTTTGCTAGCTTTTGATAGAATTTTTAATTTCCTGGATATCTGTTTGAATCTGTATCATACATTCTAATTCCTTCTTATATTGCTCCCTTCAAGGTGTCCATCATTTTTCTGCGCTGTTCTTTTTTTTAATCTATGTCTTCTTTAGATGTGCTGAGCATCTCATTATTGTTGTCATTTCTGTTTTTACCTGATAGATTGTTTTTGATCTGATGTCTTCTATGGCCTGGCGTAGTTCTTTACGTCAGTTTGCTGTCATTTCGGACATTTCAGGTGTATGACTCCTAAGCTCTGCTGTGTTGACGTCTCCTGGGCTTGCTCTGGGTGGGGTGGGGTCTGAGAGTGCATTTTGCTTCTTTGTTTTTGTCATTTTTGAAGATCTGTAAGTTCCCTGGAGCTCGGCCTCACTCCCATGATGCTGTGGGGGTGGCGGGGCAAGGGCCCCAAAGTCTCTAGTGCTCAGCACGGATCCTGAGATGGTGTGTGGGGGTGGGGGCAGTCTCTGATGCTCCTGAACCTTTCTAGGGCACAGTTGGCTCTCACAAGAGGTTTCTGAAGCTGCCAGAAGCTCAGCCCAGCTCCTGTGATGTGTGTATGGGGAGGCAGGGTGTGGTCACTGAGGCTCCTGTAGACGTCTAAGGCCCATCCTGGCTCCCACGGGACTGGGGGAGGAAGGAGGGCACGGTCACCAAGGCCTCTAGAGCTGTCCAGGGTTCAGCCCAGCTCCCCTCTTCATGTATTTTGATAATTGAGGGAAATAATTTGAGACCACTTCCTAGAGGATTTGTGTGTGTTTCCTGTGATACTTGTATAAGACAAATCATAGTTTTTACATAATGCTAACCTATTGTCCATCAACAACAGAATCAGTAAATGCATTGTGATCTATTCATACATTGGGAAAATATTCAGCAATGAGAGTGGCCGAGGTCCTGCACCACGGATGAAGAGTCCACAGAGCACGTTAGGGTTCCATTTATGTAAATGTCAACAACTGAGCCCCATTAAACTGTATTGTTTAGAGACATATCTATACATAGTAAAATGAAAAGGAAAGCCAGCAAGTAGCTACCCTAACACTCCAGAAGCAATTAGCTCTAGGGACAGGGACATATTTCCCAAAGGGAAGTCCTTTGTGGAGCAGCTACTTTGGGATGCTAGCTAAATTCTGTTTTTTGAAATGCCTGGTAGGGAAAGAGTTGTTCACACCATAATTAGTCATTGTACTTTATCTTTTAGGCATTGCTGTGTATATTTCATGATAGAAGAATTTTTAAAAATGGTATTTAGAAATTAAACACCCATGCAGAGCATAACCTCGGTTTTTCATGGTGCCAGACGGGTTCCTGGTGTCCCTTCCTGGATCTGGCAGACAGCTCACCAGAGAAAACACACTGGGAAAGGATGACACAGCAGCAGGGTGGCCTGGGAAGGGCACATGATTGTCACTTAGCCTGGCCACCTTGCCGCTTGGAACAGTGTGTTCTAAACTGCAGTGTGTGTACAGGTCATCCAGAGGATCCCATTAAGGCATAGATTTGGATTCAGTAGGTCTGAGGAGGGGCTGGGACTGCACTTCCATAAGCTCCTGGGGAGCTCTATGCTATGAACTACACTCATAGTAGGAAAAAAGCTAAGAAGTGTGCCTGGAGAAATTCAGTATAAAGTTTGGAAGAATAACAGGTGTTGTTTTGTTTTGTTTTCCCAACAGCTACAGAGGAAGGTAAGACATATAACAGTATAAGGACTATTGGAACTTACTGCTATGGGGCCATGAGCATAACTCAGAGATAATGCTTTCCTAGCATGCTCAAGGCCCTGGGTTCAATCTCCAGCACTGAAGTTAAAAATAATTGTTTTTGAACTTTGCCACAGGTGAAAATGACCTTTTCCCAGAGTGGTCTATGATGTACCACTTTGAGTTGTGCAGGGAATAAATATAAATCATAATTAGCTCAAGCAGTGAAGGGGTAAGCCACCCTGTGTGCATAGCACATGGGACTGGCAGGTCCTCCTCCTCCTCCTGCTGCGGAGACCAGAACTTCCCACGGGGAACTGACCTTGAGCATCCACCAACAGGCAAGATCCATGTTTTGGAGGGGTTAACGAGTGTTAACAGTTGGTAACAAGTAAACTGGGCACATGCCTGTAATCCCAGCCCCCCTGAGGCTGAGTCAGGGTGATCATATGAGGTTTGAGGTCAGTAAGATCCTATGTTTTTTTTTTTTAAAGGACAGAAATGGAAAAGTTGGTAATAAGTTGCAACTGCCGAGAGAGCAGGAGAGCGCCCCTGTCTGCGCGGACTGGAAACTGACAGGCAGATTTCACAGGGCACCTTTAGGAGGCCATTTGGAGAATTGACGCTTCATGCCTGATTGTTTAGCCAGGTATGGTTGTGCACCCCAGTAATTCCAGCACCTAGGAGGCTGAGGCAGGAGGAGCCGAGAGTTTGAGGTCAGCCTGGGCTACATTAAAGGCCAGATTGGACTACATAGGAAGCCCCTTTTCAAAAACTCAGAAAAGAATGACTCTTCTGCTTTTTTGGGTGTGGGAGATTGGCGGTCACTTTTAGGAGTGCTGTCACAGCATGCCCAGTAGGCATGGCATTAGCAGGTTCTCGGGGCAAAATGGAAATGACCTTAGCCTGCACAGCTGCTGACCCTGGCACACAGGAGTAAGAGCCAGTGACTGCCAAGGGGAGTTCCAGCAGATGTCCAGCTCCAGTCTTACACAAATTCTTTCAGAGACCTTAAAAAGAGAAAACATCTACATTTCCTTTGGTTTCTGAGAAAGGGTCTCATTATATAGCTCTGGCTGCCCTTGAGCTGGTGATCCTCCTGCCTCAGCCTGCTGAGTGCTGGGATTACAGGTGTGCACCATTGAGACTGGCACCTTCACATTCTTTTATACAGTTATCATATCTTTGCCCAAACCTGGCAAGGACAGTTAGAGGATACAAATAACAAGTCAGTCTTACCAGCCCATGTAGATACAAAAATCTTGTTTTTGTCTTTTTGAGGCAGGGTCTCACTACGCAGTCCAGGCTGTCCTTGAGCTCACTTTGTAGCCCAGGCTGGTCTCGAACTTGCAACGATCCTCCTGACTCAGCCTCCTGAGTGCTGGGGTTACAGGCCTGTGCAGCCACGCTTGGCTAAAAAGTTAAATATAATTATTAGCATACTCTATTGTTGTTCTCTGTTTGTTGCCTCATGACGTTAGAAAATTCTACTGTCAATGTCAGCCTTGGTCACAAGTCTTGCTTATCCAATAAGGTGTGAGCAAATGAAGGTGACACATTTTTGAGCAGAAGGTTTTGGCGCTATTGAGTGGTTCTGCTATCCATCCACCTGCAGAATGTCCACACAGGGGCTGATCTACCTTGGAAAAGAAAAAGGGATTCTGCAGCCAAAATTTTACGTGAGCTAGAAATGAACCCTGCTGCTCTAAACCACTAAGATCTGCAGACTGCTTTTGCAGAAGTGGAGACGGTGTCTAGAGAAAGACAACCTACTGGCCCTTTTCTTCATGGGTGTCACAGTGGCCCATTTGCTTCTGGGTTGTATGACAGAGCACTTTGCAGGAGCATGAGCAACAGCCTAAAAAAACTGGCAAACTTTGTTTACCAGTATAGTTTCAGATAACACTGGCAAAGTTCGGTCAATTGAAGTATACTCCTTATATAATAAAATTTGAGGCAATGGTGGCGTGATGTAGCCACCATGTCCAGCCCTCAGTCCTTTGTATAAAGTGGCATAGTGTAGCTGGGTGTGGTGGCGCCCACTGTAATCCCAGCATGCTGGAAGCCTGAGGCAGGAGATTACCAGGTGGAGCCCAGTGTCACTGGAAATTTAGCAATTTGATGAGACCCTGTGTCCAAAAGTGTGGAGGTGTAGGGATTTAGTTCAGGGTGAAGGAGTTAACCCACATGCCACAAAGTGAAAGTGGAAAACAAAACAGCTGGGTGTGGTGACACATGCCTACAAGGCTAGCACCTGTGAGCCTGAGGCAGGAGGATCACTGCCTGTTAGAGGCCAGCCTGGGTTACAGAGTGAGTTCGAGGTTCAGGACCAACCTGAACTAGATGCCGTCTCACAAAACAAAACAACCAAAAATTCCCATGAAAAGCAAAAAAAACTGAGAAGATGTGTGTAGATTGTATACAAATACTTGGACACTTCCCCCACCCCCATTCTCCCATACTGGGGATTAAGCTCAGGACCTTTTCATTGAGCTACATCCCCAACCCTTTTTGGTATGTTTACTTGGCATATGGAGTCTCACTACAGTATGTAGTTCAGGCTACCTCTAACGCACAATGTTCCTTTGCCTCATCCTCTAAGTGCTGGGATTACAGAGTGCTGGGATCATAGACACACGACCTCATACCTGGCTTTTTAAAATTTAATTTAGTATTTTTTTGAGACAGAATTTTTCTCAATTGCCCAGGTTGTGTTCCAAACAGTGATCCTCCTGCCTCAGCTTCCCAGAGAGCTAAAATTACAGGTGTGTATCATTATAGTGGCTTCTTATATATTTAAAATCATCCCTAGATTACTTACAATAGTGAGAACAATGTAAATGTAATGTAAATACATTCAGTTTTTTTCTCAAATGGCTCTTTGTTCATTCCTTCCTCCCTTTTTCTTCTTTCTTTCTTTCTTTCTTTTTCTTTCTTTCTTTCTTTCTTTCTTTCTTTCTTTCTTTCTTTCTTTCTTTCTTTCTTTCTTTCTTTCTTCCTGCCTTCCTGCCTTCCTGTCTTCCTGCCTTCCTGCCTTCCTGCCTTCCTGCCTTCCTGCCTTCTTTCCCCATTTCCTCTTTCTTTCTTTCTTGGTTTTTTGAGATAGGCTCTTACTATGTAGTTCAGGCTGGCCTTGAACTCATGGTGATCCTCCTGCCTCAAATGTTTCTCAGTCCATGGTTTGTTGATCTGTGGATGCACAATGCACAGACAGGTAGAACTTGTGTCTCTTGTGTCATAAATCCAGCTTAATTTTCACCTCCCCCTACTCCAAGGCCAGGCTTGGGGAATTCAGGGAAAGGCAGAGGTGTGGTCCTGCTTTTTCATTCAATGGCTGTCTGTTCAACACTCTCTCTCTTTTTTTCATTTAAGTTGGGCAGAAGAAAGGAGCCAGATGGACAATTATCTCTAACTTGTCTGGCTGCCTGGGGCAGAGACGGCCCTCACTGAAGCTGGAGGGAGGAGGGGTAGGTGATGGTGCACACAGCTGATGAATTGGAGAAGACCGAGACCCTTTCATGTTTGTGTCCCCACTGAGTTTCAGACTTCAGCAAAGCCATCATTTGCAGTGGAGAGATGCTTCCTTTCCCAAGGCTTTACATGTATTTTCCTGACTTCACTAATAGTGAACTTGCAGGGGGGTTGGGCAGTAGAAGCCCTGGCCGGTTGTCACCTATAGGGACAAGCCCCATGTTTTCTCTATGCCTGAGGCTTCTGAGAGGCACTGTACATTTTTTCTTTTCCTTTAAAAAATCTCCGCTTCTTTTTTTGTTTGTTTGTTTGTTTATTTATTGGGTTTTTGTTTCTGTCTATTCTCCAGGTCTGTTTGCCTGTAGTTTGTCTGACTTAAATCTTGGGCTGTGTCCATACCATGGCTGGATCCTGAATGGAGGACATCAAACAAACAAACCCCTCAAAACAACAAAAACCCGAACAAACAAACATGTTTTCTGCCTTATTTCCCTAGAGGTACTTCTCTACATTATTGCTTTTCATATATATATGTATTTATTTTTATTTATTGTATTTTATTTTTTTGAGATAGAGTCTTGATACAGTTCAGGCTGGCTTTGAGCTCACAGTGATCCTGACCCAGTGCTGGGATTACAGGAGTGCCCGGGAACTCTTCTCATATAATTTTAATCATCTTTATAAATTTTACAAAAGTAATCAAGTTTTCTTTTTGACTTTATCTTGAGACAGGGCGTGCTATGCAGTTCAGGCTGCCTTGAGCTCACTGTGTAGCCCAAGCTAATCTTGAACTCACCATGATCCCCCTGCCTCAGTCTCTTGAGTGCTGGAATTGTAGGTGTGCACCACCATGTCCAGCTCTAAGTTCTATTTCAAGAGAGAACTGGGCAGGAGGATGTGGAGAATAATTTATCATGTATGAACATTTCAAAATTTTGTAAAAACCAATAGAGTGCCATGTGTGGGGGTGCACACCTGTAATTTGGTGTTTATCATTCCATGAATGATTTTATCTTTATTAAATATATTGTATGTACTCATGAACAATATCTAGTAAATTTTGCATATTTTAAAACTTTTTATAAGTGCTGTCACATGCATGAATCCTTTTGCAGCTTATCTTTATTTTTGAGCTATTTAAAAAAAAGTGTTTTTCTTTTGCTGGGATTGAACCAAGGGACTCTTGTGCATCCCAGGCAAATGCTGTACCAATGATCTACATTCCCAAGCCCCAAGCTTACCTTTTTTAAAATAAACTTTTCATCTGGGAAAAAATTTAGAGTCACAGAGAAGTTACAGTGGTCAGGTCACCGCACACCTTCACTCAGGTTTTCAGGCTGGGGATGGAGCTCATGTGGGTAGTGCTTGCCTAGCATGTGCAGGGCCCTGGGTTTGATCTTCAGCACTGCAAAACAAACACAACTAATAAATATTGGTATAATCTTACCAACTAAATTACAGACTTTATCCAGATTTTCCATGTTTTTGTGTTCCAGGATCCAATCCAGGATACCACATTGCATTTAGCAGATGGCAGGGGTTTTTTGGATAGCATTGTGAATCGAACTCAGGACCTTACATTTGCCAGGCAGACACTGCATCACTGAGCCATATTCCTGGCCCCAGGAAAAAAAAAAGATTTATGACACACGGCATTCTACTTCTTTCTAATTGAAGTCATAATTCCTATGTTTTGTTTGTTTGTTGTGTTGAGACAGGGTTTCACTCTGTATAGTGTAGGATAGCCTAAAAATAGCATTCCTCTTGCCTCAGCTTCCTGAGTGCTGGGATTACAGGCATGCACCACCACGTTCAGTTTATAATTCCTTTTTGAAGTTATAATTCCTTTTTTGGGGGTTGGGGTCTCACTGTGGTGCCCAGGCTGGCGTGAACTCAAGGTCCTCCTGTCTCATTCTCCTGAGTAGCTGTGACTGCAGGCACACACTACCATGCCTGGTGCTGTCCACCTCTTCATCCAACAGCAGTAATCATTTCTCACGTGCCAAGGACTGGGCTAGGGACCTAGTGGTTTGCTCTTAGCCTCTTACCCTGTTCCTAGATAGTCTCATTCATTCTTCTGAAATCGGCAACAAAGCCCCAGCTTTGCTTCTTCAGTGTCTAGTCTGTCCAGCTGCTTCCTGGACATCCCCACAGGTAACCTCAGGCCAACCTAGCCAGCATCTGCATACAACCCTGAAGGTGCCCTTTGAGGGTCAGCCACCTCCCAGAGGCTGGAGGTAACTGCTTTGCTTCCCTAGCCCCAACTCAAAGCCGCACCAAGTTCTGTCTTGATGGATGGAGCCATCAAGAGATGGAGCCCCTTAAGATTGTCAAGGGCATTCGTTTACTCATTCATCATCCGCATTTATTATTTTGGTACCACGAATCGAACTCAGGACTTTGTGCTTAAATCCCCAGTCTCATCCGCATTTATTTGACGCCTTTCTTGTTGTCCTGTGTTCATTTCACCGGGATCCCCTTGCTTTCCCTTCCTATTTTCCTTCTAGCACAGCTGAGCTTTCTTGTCTTTCTAGTTTCCTATGCCCGGTTCTTTTCAGATATTTAGCTGCTAGCTCATATTTCCTGTTTTGTCTTCTCTTCTGCAATCATCACATTCCAAGATATATTAATAATTACTGACTTTCAAAAAATTCATTTCTTGTCTGCCCGTTTAGAATGAGAATGCTATGAGGGCAAAAACTTTTTTCTGTCTTCTTTACCGTTGCATCTTTAGTTCTGAAACTCACGCCCCACACGCTTGGATACTCAGTATTGTGAAGCTCAACTGTGCAACAGACAAGAGGCAGAGATATACACCGGTAGCAGAAAAGTTCCAGTCCTTCTACCATGGCAAGAGCTGTGGGGCTGCGGCGTCCCTCCTGTCAGCAGGGGCCCTACACCCAGCCTTGAGGTTCTCCCTCAAGGGAGTCCTGGCTGGAGTCTCAGACCTCGTTTGGGGTCAAACAGCTCCTCAGACTGAAGTTTAGAAGGCCTAGGTATGGTGGGTGCGCGCATTTATCCTTAAGAAGTGTTACCGAACTACGTTTGGTGGTGCGAGGCAGGAGGTCAGCCTGGGGTACACACAGTTCAGGCCCAGTCTGGACTACACAGAGATAACTTGTCTAAAAAAACCCAAAGTGTTACTGAGGTCCCTGGAGATGGATGGAGCTCGGATGAGTGGCTGGTAGCACAGCTGGGGGTGGATGCTCAGGGCGTAGATGCTTAGGGCGTGCTTTGACCCCGCCCCCGGCGGCCTTGGCCCCGCCCCTGGCACTGCGTTAAGTAGAAGCTTCGTGGTGATTGTGGCGTGCCAGTGCTGTGACACCGCCTGCGACTCTACCTCGGCTGCCGCCTTGGCTGGAGTGGGCTGTGTCCACACGGTCCCGCGTGCAGCTGGTGTCCGGGCTGAGATGGAACGGCGGGGTGAGGAACTAGGCCAGCGGCAACCTGCGTACCTACCGGTCCTGGTGAGTGGGTATCTGCCCCGGTGGCCGAGTGAGGGGCTTGGCCGGGGAGTGGAGGATGGAGGTGGAGGGAAAGAAGCGGGGAGGTGCTTAGAAAACCCGAGGGAGAGGTGGTAAAGGGCGAGATGGGAAACCAGGTGATCAAGGTTTATTCAGATAGTGTGTGTGGAGGTGTCGGGCCGGTGTTGGGTGCCGGAGGAAGGAGGGTTCCAGGACTTTGCAGAGTGCCTTGTGGCACAGCCAAGGACAGGAAGGAAAAACTTTTTAAAATTGCATCCCTTTGTCAGACCCTGCTAGTACAATGACGAGTTGACCATAAAAACAGGATTATTTACTTGGCACTAGGGATCGAACCCAGGGCCTTAACAAGTACTTAGGGGATGGGTTGGAAGTGCGGGACATGGAGCCACAGGAGCAGTTGGTAAGAAGTGTTTAGCCCAAGCTTTGGGGGCCAGGACAGGTGAGGACTTAGTCTGGGACTAGGGAATTGGTGCTGTGAACGTTTCCAGGTCCTGAGATGGGCGGGAGGCAACAATGGGTCAGAGCCCAGGGTCCACAGGAGAGGAGGCAGGAAGGGGATGTTTAGGGATGGAGTTGTTTCTTCCCAGGGCTGTAGACAGCCTCCATCTGTCATAATGAGATTTGTAGCTTTAAAATAAGTCCCTGAAGAGTTGGGGCTCAGTTGAAAGCTGTTGTGATAACTGGAAAGCGAAGTGAGAGTAGAGAAGGAGAATCAATAGAATCTGAAGATAATTTGAAGGTAGAACCACAAGCCACATAGCGTCACATTGTATTGTACATTATAAATAATCTAGGGATGGTGTAAAGTCTACAGGGGAACGTGTAGGTTAGAAGCAAATACAGTGTTGTTTAGATGAGAGGCTTGAACATCTCTATAGGAGATCTGGAACCAATGCCCTGTTTGTACCAAGAGACCTGTTTCATCTCTCTGGTGAGGGATGCACCGGGATAACTTAACAGCTTCCTCACTTGCAAAGTTGAGTGAAAACGGTGACGTTTTCCGAGAAAGCAAAGGATAAGAATGAATAGGGTTAATAGGATTTCCTGTAGAGGGGGCTGGTGGGCAGGGATTCTTGGATATAATCCCTTTGAAGTGCCTATGGCTACCAAAATAGAGGGATCTTCCCTAGAGCTATGGCTTTAAGAATAATTGGAATACAAGTAGAAATGGATCCATTAGCATTGGAAAGATCGCCCAGAAGGAAGAAGGGGACTCTGCAGGAGCCTGGAGGAGGGGCGGAGACAAGGGGTGCAGAGTCAGGGAGGTGTGTCGCTGTGTGTTTGGGAGCCTGAGGGGAGGCCAAGAACAGCGGAAGTAGTAAGCGCAAGCCCTGGAGAGGTCAGGCTGGGAAGAGTCTGAAGGTGTTGCTTGGACTTGGTGCTGTGGAGGTCAGTGGTGCCCCTTTTGAAGCTGGTTCTGTGAGGATGAGGGAGCCCCAGGCAAATCTGGGGGGAATGAGAACCGTGCCAGTTCACATAGCTCTAAAGAAATTTGCTTGTGAAAGGCAGAAAAAGGATCATTCCTGAGAAGGAAGGAAAAGAGGCTGTGATCCCGCCTCAGCTTCACAAGTGCTGGGATTATGGGCGTGAGCCACCACGCCTGGCTCTCAAAGTACTTTAGCTTAATCTTCTATCTCTTGTATTACCTGTAAATTAGAATTAGAATTTTTTTTGGTAGTTCTGGAGTTGATCGCTGTTCTTGACCTCATACATGCTGGGCAAGTGCTCTAGCACCAAACTGTATCTTCAGCCCCTTTGCATATTTTTGAGTTTAGTTTGTTTTATAATCTCTAAATATTAATCCCTTATCAAATATATGATTTGCAAATGTCTTCTCCTGTTCTGTGGGTTGTCTTTTCATTCTCTGTTGTTGTTTCTGTTTTGTTGATACAGGGTCACACTATGTAGTTCAGGCTAGCCTTGAACTCACTGTGTAGCCCAGGCTGGCCACAAACTCACATCCATCATGAGTGCTGGGATCACAGTGCTGGGATTACAGGCTAAACCGGGGATTACATTCAGATGCCACCACACTTGGGAGGTTTTTGTTTATTGAGATAGGATCTTGTTATGTAGCCCAGATCTAGACTCAGCCTCCCAAGTCTGGTATTATAGGTGATCACTACCACACCTGGTTTTGAGTTAATTTTTGTGTGTGCTATTAGGGAAAGCTTCAATTTCATTCTTTTGCATGTGGCTATCTAGTTTCATGAACACTTTTTTTTTTTTTTTTGTCTTTTTGAGACAGGGTCTCGCTGTGCAGTTCAGGCCGCCCTTGAGCTCACTTTGTAGCCCAGGCTGGTCTCTAACTCATAATAATCCTGCTACCTCAGCCTCCCAAGTGCAGGGATTATAGGTGTGCACCACCATGCCTGGCAGGCAAAAATCCCAACACGGTTTGGAAAGATTATCATTTTCCAAATTAATGATTTTGGTGCCCTTGTCAAATATCATTTGAGCAAATACGCATTGACTTATGTCTGGGGTCTATTCCATTCCTATGCTATTACTATGGCTTTGTAGTAAGTTTTGAAATTGGGAAGTATGAAACCTAGCTTTGTTCTTTTTCAGAACTGTTTTGGCTCTTTGGGTGGGTCCCTTAAGGTTCCAAATGCATAACTGGTTGCATTGCCTGTGATCCCAGCACTTGGGAGGCTGAGGCAGGAGGATCTCAGTGAGTTTGAGGCCAGCCTGGGTGACATAAGTGAGTTTAAGGCCAGCCTGCACTATATTACCAGACCCTCTCTCCACAAAAAAAAAAGAAAGAAAAAAAAGGATTTTTATATTTCTGCAAAAAATGTTGGAATTTTATTAGGAATTGTACTGAATCTTTAAGCTTATTTAAGTAGTATTGACATCTTAACAATGGTAGATTTTTCACACCATGAACACAATATGTCTCTAATGTCTTTTTTTCCTCAATTTTTTCTAATGTCTTTTTAGTTTTTTTGAGACAGGATCTTGCTATGTAGTTCAGGCTGGCCTTGAACTCTCTATGTGGCCCAGGCTGGCCTCAAACTCAGCAATCCTCCTGTGTCAGCCTCCCAAGTGCTGGATTTGTAGGCATGCACCACCTTGCCTGGCCTGTTAACTATTATTATTTTTTTTTAGTTAAACTTTTAAATTTCCTCTTCATTTCCTTTTGTATATATTCCATAACTTTTCTTTGTGGTTACCATGGGGATTATAGGTGACACCCTAAAATTATACCACTATTTGAATTTATGCCAGTTTAACTTCAATAGCACAAATATTTTTATAGCATAACATTGTTTTATAGTATTACATTTTTATGCATAGTATGCTTAAAATATAGATTTGTAATCTTATGCATAAATTTCTTAAATTATGTAGCAAACAGAAAGTGGAGTTAAAAAAACTAAAGTTACAATAAAACTTTGATAATAATTATATCACCCATCCCAGAGATCTTATGGCAGATTTCTTTATGGCTTTAACAGCAACTCTGGTAACTGTTCAGTGTCCTTTTGTTTCAACCTGAAGTGCTTCCATTAATGTTTCCTGCAGGGCAAATCATCTGGTGGTGATCTTTCTCAGCTTTTTTTTTTTTTTTTTTTTTTTTGTCTTTTTGAGACGGTTTCACTGTGCAGTTCAGGTTAGCCTTGAACTCCCTTTGTAGCCCAAGCTGCCTTGAATTTACAGCACAGTGATATTTCCTATCTTAGCCGCCTAAGTGGTTTTTTTAAATCTGTCTTTTTATTTTATTTTATTTTTTCATGGATGGGTTAATTACTCATTTTTTTTCCTTTTTTAAATTTTTAAAATTTTATTTTAAAGACAAAAGAATGGAGACATATGAACCAGAAAAGCCATAAACAATACAGAAAATACAAAGTTATACAGAATATAGTAGGGAATTAATTACTCATTTTTGAAGGACAGTTTTGTCAAGATATAGTTTTGTTTTTTGGTGTTACTGGGGATAGAATACAGGGCCTAGGCAAGCACTCCTACCATGGAATTGCAGGCCACCCCTTCCAATTTGTAATATTGGGAATTAAACCCAGGAACATTGAATGAAATCCCCAGCCCTTGTCTTAAGTTTTGAGACAGGAACTATGAAGTTGCCTATGCTGGCCTGAAATTTGTTGCTGTCCTGCTGAGTTGCTGAGATTACAGGTGTGCACCACCCTGAACAACTACTACTAGCTCAGATGTAGGGTTCCTGAATGAGAGCTTTTCCTTTCAGCAGTTTGAGTATGTCAGCCCTGTCTGTAGGTGTCCAGGTGTTATCCAAGTGTTAAACGGCTCACCAGTTAAACATATTTCAGGTCCCTTTTGCCTTTAACAAGGAATTGGAGGAGATAAACCAAAAACATTATTTATTTGAAATATTTCAAATATTTATTTGAAATAAAGGATGAAAGGGTGAGGGAAGAAATGGCTCTGCAGAGCAAATTTGGGTTGAACAGCCCAGTGTGGTGGTGCACACCTGTTATCTCAGCACTTGGGAGACTGATGCAGGAGGATTGTTGCAAGTTCAAGGCCATCCTGGGCTATAAAGTGAGCTCAGCCTGAACTGCATAGCAAGACCCTGTCTCAAAAAAAGACCAAAAAAAAAAAATTGGATTGAACAAAAGAGGAAAAGAGAAACAGCAAAAATAAAAGTACACCCTGGTTTGGAAGACAAAGTAGGCTGCTGTGAAGAGTTGGGGTCATGGGTACCTGGTAGCACCTGGTCTCTTTTATGCATCCACATCTCATGGGAGCTGGTCAGAAGTTTCACGTGTGGGATCCTGGGAATTACGTGGCGCTGCCCTGGGATCTTGTAATGTACAGGTCCCACTTATTTTGCCAGCCAATTTTGCCACACCCTGCCTCCTGTCTCATAGGGTGTCTCATGAGAAATCTGCCAGTAATCTTAGAGGGGGGGGGCGGACCAGGAAGTGGAGGGGGAGAGATGGGGAGAGGAGGCTGAGCCCAAAGCCTGGACCATGCTACACAAGTGCTCTACCACTGAGCTGTATCCTCGTATGCTTGTGATCTTGTTTGGGATGTCTTACCTGTGAGAAGTCAGGTCTGTTATGCTACTGTCAAGTTTCTCTCTGTCGTGCTTTTAATAGTTTTATTATAATGTGTCTCAGAGGGAGTCTCCTTGAATTTATCCATCTTAGAATTCATTGAGCTTCTTGCATGCTTTTATGCACGTCTTTCAAAGTTTGGAAAGTTTTCAACTATTCTAAAAAAGAAAAACAATGCACATGATCTGCCTGATGTGGTCCCCCAGGTTCCTTAGGCTGTGTTCGCTTTTCTTTAATCTTTCTTTTCTGTTCCTTAGACTCAGCCTCAGTAGTCCTGTATTAAAGTTTGCTGCTTTCTTCTGACAACTCAAGTCTTCTTTTGAATCCTTTTAGCCAGTTTTTAAGTTTTAGTGATTATATTCTTCTGCTCCAGAATTTCCTGTCTCTCTTTGTGGTGTCCAGGGCCCCATGCATGCTAGGCAGAGGCTGTACCACTGAGTTATATCTCCAGCCCAACTTCTGCTTTTTGTGTTAGAATTTTTCACTTACACTAAAAACACTTCATTTCTTAAGATGCTAATTTTATTATGAAAAATAACATTCACAGAAAAAGTAAATGTAAGTGTACAGTTTAAAAATTATTCCAGTAAATGTCTGCTCAGTCAAGAAACAGGTATTGCAAGCACCACAGAAGACCAGCAGGGGCTGTCCTTTATTGCTGTGCCTCTGGCTCTTTAATAGAACTTTCTCTTTATGGTTCTGGAAATTGAGCCCAGGTCCTTGTGCACGCTAAGCAAGACCACTACCACTAAGCTATCTCCTGTCCCCTGATGTAACTCCTGCAAATTGTCTGGGCATAACTTCACTGAGTTCTTTCTGTTCTGTGATGTTCATGTAATTGGTGTGTGGAACTTGTCTTTGTTTTGAGTTGTGTTTTATTTATGTTTGAATGTTATATTTTTCTTTGCATAGCACCATTTTTTTTTCTAGTGAACTTGTCTTTTGGGAAATTGCAGTCTTTGACTTCTATTTTGATGTTTTAATGTCTATGAATACTGTACTTTCACTTTATGTTTTGGTCTTCATATTTGAATGGATTCTTCCTGGTCCATCCCAGTGGAAGAGTGGATGGGAAGTTGGATTGTGTTCCCAGCTCTCAGTTCTAGCACCTTCACTTCTATTGCTATAATAGAGTGTAATATACTGGGTTTTTTTTTTTTTTTTAGATAATCAATTAATCATAAAAACACACCAAAAAGGAAAGAGCCATGTGTTGTGGTACACTGTGGTAATCCCAGCACTTGGGAGGCTGAGGCAGGAGAATCACTGTGAGTTTGAGGCTAGCCTGGACTACACAGTGAACTCAAGTCCAACTTGAGCTGCGTAGCAAGATCCTGTCTCAAAAAAAGAGATAAAATGAGTTTGAGTGAGGGTTCCACTGTGCTCTTACCAGCCAGTCCTGTATCATAGAAAGCCTCAGTGTTGGTAGGATAACCCAGGCCAGAGGTGATGGAAGCCTGGATCAGGATGGGGTCTGCAGTTGGGAAGGAGGGATGTGTAGAACTGGAATTTGTGCTGGGGTGAATTTCACCTAACTCTTTCTCTCCCCTAGGATAACTTGAAGCCGTTGTCCATCTTGGATATGTGGCCATCTTCTGGAAGCAGTGGAGTAAACACCTCTTGGAGCTATGGCCCACCAGGCCCTGAGCACTGCTCTCAGGGCAGAGAGATGTTGAGGACTCTTCTGGTGCCTCCTGAGACACCCAGACAGGATGCAGGCGAAGTGAGGGCCTGTTTCAGTGTGTCACAGAATGAGCACAACATTAGCTACTGCCCCATGACCTTCACCTACCCAGTGATGTACTGCCAGAGGGAGCCTCCTTCTCAGCCAGGGATGATTGGCAGGGGACCTGAGATGCTCTTACAGCCTGGTATTCAAAGCAGGGATCTGACCTTCAGTGAGAATCTGAGGATGCCCTCCAGTGGGCTAATGTCAGCTCCAGGTGGAATCTCAATGATGTCCCCCACCAGTGCTCCGACAATACCTTACTGTGGGCCCCCAATGTTAACTCTCAGAGGCTCTTCACAGTCTAAAATGTTAGTGGGTCCGACCATGCCTTCAACAGAGGCCCAGGCTCAGACGTTCCCACCTGAAAATCCTTATAACCTTACGATTCCTCCAGCTGGATCCCAGTCACTGCAGACCTCAGAAACCCAGGACTCTCTTGTGAATCCGTCAGGCTCCCACAAAGGCCTCTTTCTGCCTGAGCAGCCCACAGCTGCTCCTCAGAGAGCAGAGAACTCCGGGGCCTGGGCAGGGTCACCCAGCAGGCAATCCTCAATTCTAAGACCGTACTGCTGCCCATATAAAGACTGCGGAAAAGCTTATACGAAGCGCTCCCACCTTGTGAGTCACCAGCGCAAACACACAGGTGAATATGTCATCTGGGGAAGGGGCGAAGGAGCCCCTTGGCTTTTGATTTGTGTACTCATTGGTAATGGATGGGATTAGCTCTTTATCTTTCATGTTTGGAACCAAGCTCTGCTAACTCCACCAACTGGCCACCCAAAATGACTGCCAGGATGGTGGGGAGGGTACAGTTGATGGCATTGTACCCTCTCTGGTTTTCATTGTTTGTATTTTTTTCTTTTCTTTGTTTTCATGGATAGAGGGGTCTGACTTTGAAGTTCAGGCTGGCCTTGAACTCTCTATGTAGCCCGAGCAGGTATCAAATTCTTGGTGATCCTCCTGCCTCAGCCTCTTGAGTGCTGGGATTACAGGCATGTGCCACCATGCCCAGTCATTTCTTTGTTGGTTTGTTTTCTTTTTGTATTTTTATTTTTCCCTCTGGTTTCCTACGTCTTCCCTTTTGATTCCCCAACCTTGCCTGGTCCTACTTCATAGGCAGATCCCTTCATCTCACCATCCCTTCATCCACTTAAGCCCATATTTTGTCACTCCCCAGGTGAGAAGCCCTATAAGTGCAATTGGGAAGATTGTACCTGGTGTTTCTTCCGTTCTGATGAGCTTCGACGTCATATGCGTACACACACCAAACATCGGCCACACGGCTGTGATGTATGTGGCCGACAGTTCATGAGATCTGACCATCTCAAACAGCACCGAAAGACTCATTTCCGACTGTCAGATTCCCCCAGACAGCCAGCCAGCAATGGACAGATGGATGGCCCTCCTGCTCCTGGTCTTTAGGTCAGTCTCCTCCTCTCGTTTTGGCTTCTCTACCCGGATCCTGTTGGCCTCTGACCAGCTCATCTCTTGGGCAGGTAGGGGCTTAGGTGAAGATAGATTAAGAGACAGTGCTGATGCCCAGATGAAGCTATGAACCCCACTTGGGAGTCCTCAAAACTTCCAAGCACTGTCTTGGGTGCCTTTCCCTCCCTGGGGCCACCTACTTGTGCCAGTTAGACAGATGGAAAGACAGAGTGCCGTAGAGACAGATTTATTAAAATCTCCCTATCTCATGTCATTCCCCATCTTGGAACCCTTTAGTGACCCACTGCCTGCTTCATAAAACTCAAATTTTTTAATCTTGGTCTTCCAGATTCTGATGTGAGACTGTTTAGATCTCGAACTTAACATTATCACTCGCCGTGTGACCTTGGGAAGTATCTGTCATCACCATGCCTTAATTCATCCTCTGGAAAATAAGAAAAACCGTCCTGGACTACATTGGATGTGTTGTGTACTGCATCAGTTCTCCTGGGACTCACTACTTGCATGTCCAGCGTTTGTCTCTTCCTTCCAGACTTGGGTGGAATGGCCCACTGCAGGGTGGGATCCAGCATCCTGTGTAGCTACAGAAACCTGGAAGCACCAGGGAATTAGTACTCATGGGGTAAAACTTGACTAATGGGAAATGGGAAGTAAGAAAGAGCGAGGCAGAGACACCCTGCCTCCTTCTCTCCCTTTTAAGAATTGCTCTGTAAGGCATCGTTCCTCCCCAACAGTGTAGCCTTCAGGGAGATTTCCCAAGCTCTGCTGGGCACAGCTGCAGGGTCTCTTCCATGCCTGGCATGTGGCTGTACCCGCTTGGAAGGGTACCATTTTGCTACCTCCAGTCTCCCTGCCTCACTTCCATTTCTCACCCCTAATGCCTTGGGTTTGTCCTTCCCAAATAAAGCATCCATATTCAGTTGCTGCTCTAGGCTCTGCTTTCTAGGTTCTTTGAGATGGAAGGAGAGGAGAACAGTGGACTTTGGCAGAGAAAGACCAAGCCCTGCTGTGACTCCTCTCCTGACCTAGGCCGGTGTCTGGACCTTGAAGTATCAGATATTAAGGGTCATATTCTTCCCTGTTATATGACTATCTGGGCAACCCAGGTAGTTAGAGCCTCATTTCTGGACTCAGCAGGGTATTTTATTGACCAGTGAGCTCATAGTAATAAAGGAACTAAGGCAAGCTATGGAGTGGTGGAGCTGGGATCCTGATCAGGATCTGTTCACCCTGAAGGTGAATCTCTTCCTTAATAGGTGTTACCTACCACAGGTGCTGGCCTACTGTCCATTACTGCCAAATGGTGGTGGTTGTAAGATGTTGGGTCTGATTCCTATGCTTGAGAAACATTCTTGGTCTGGGTCAGAGGGAATCACCCAGGTACAGTGGCCATGGGAAAGAGAAACCCTGAAGGAGTAGTCACAAACGCTTTCTGGAGGAAAGACTGAGATGACCCTTGAGCCCAGTAAGAATATAACATCCAGAAGGCCCTCAAGTGTTGAAAGAAACAGCAGAGGCATGTTGAGTGGAGGATACGCCAGGAGGAAGATGGCCTGCAAGAGCACCCCACAAGCACCAGTGCTGTGCAGACCCCTGGCAGAAGTATGCAGACAGCTAAAGGATGTGTCTGTGAGGAGGAGACATTTATTTGTATTTGTGGTATTGGGAATTGAAGCCAGGACCTTGTATATATTATGCAAATTACCACTGAGCTACATCCCTTGCTCAAGAAAGACTTCTTTGAAGAGGTGCCTGAGTCAGAACTGAAGTGCCCGTGGCGACGAACTGTGCCTCCTGTTTCTTGGACACATAACTGTGCTTATGCTGGACTCTCAGGACTCGAAGATGAAGTCATACTGCCTCCATTTTGGAGAAGAAAGACCATGGACTAAACTTCTGAATGTGCTCAGTGCTGCCAGGGAGCACAGCTGGTCCTCTGAAGTCTAAACCCTATTCTGGGCAACTGGGGAAGTCCTGTAGCCAAGGCTGTGCCAGTGCTGGCCCTGGCCCACTGCTTGTCTGACCCCCTTCTTCATGATTGCCCTGGACTGTGCTACTACTGGCCCCAGCATCCCTGGCGAGGGAGCCATTTGCCCTTTACTCACACTCAGAGTGCGCGTGACTTTAAAAAAAAAAAAACCAGGAAGGGGGCTGGGCTCACTTGTGACCCCATCCCTGGTGCCAGAGACCGAGGTCTGGGTACAGAAACCCTCTTTCATACCCAGCTGGGCACCAGGCCGCTCCCAGGAGCACACCATCGTGGGTTCAGTGGGCCACCTGGCTCAGCTTGCTGCAGGAGGGGCTGGTGGGCTTGAGCCTGTGTCTGGGACACAGGAGAGGGCTGTTTGGAGACCATCATGTGCTGAGCAGTGGACCCGAGGAGGAGCCAGAGTGGGCAGTGGTGGCTGAAACAGGCTCCTGACCGTGGACAGCTCTACAGCCTAATAGAGCCGTTTCTTGGACACATAGAGTTATTAGAATTGTTGGGGAAGAGTTATTAGAATTGTTTCAAATGTCTTGTATTATGAGTAACAAGAATGGATGAACTTCATTAATTTTCTATTTATTGTGATCGTATATGCAAAAAAACTTTCATATACAGACAACTGTTCAAGAATAATACCTATTTGCTCTTCAGGTCACCTGAGAGAAAAATTTACTAATAAATCTGAAGCCTTTTTGCATTTTTGAAATTTCATTTTAGATGTACATAATAACTCTCATCATAGAGAATCTGTACCTGTACCTGATATATCTTTTTTTTTTTTTTTGGTACTAGGAATCAAACTCACCCTGAGACCATACTCTTAAGTGTAAATAAAGACAAAAAATGGAAATTGGGAAATGGGAAAAGATGTTCAAGTGGGAAAGTTAATGGGGGCTGACGAAGGAAAACAGAAACAAAGCTTGTAAATAAGGAGCCGAAGAGGGGTTGAAGGGAGGAGAGGAGAGGGGATTGGGGGAAAAAGCAAGATATATCAGGTGGGGCTGGGGATATAGCTCAGCGGCACAAGCGCCTGCCTGGCAAACACAAGGTCCTGAGTTCGATTCCTGGTACCAAAAAAAAAATCAGGTACAGGTACAAATGTATGTATATATGTATTTTTCCCTTTCTTTCCTCTTTTCCACATCTCAGTTATTCTTTCTTTTTGAGCAGTTTCTTTCCTTTTCACAGTATCTATTGTACCTTTCAGATTTTATTTACTCTTTCAGGTTCTTACACTAGGGAGATGATACAATGTTTACACATGTGGGTCTGATTTATTTCACATATGAGTATGGTCTGTAGTTGCATCCATTTACCTATAAGAGTCTTGTTTATCTTTCTATAGCTGAGTAATACTCCATTGCATAAAAAATACCACAACATTTTTTATCCATTCCTCAGTTGAAGGGCATTTGGCTTGTTTCCAAGATTTAGCTATTACAAATTGTGCTGCTATAAACATGGGTGCACATATATTGCTGTGGTATGATGTTTTCATCTTAGTTTACTGAGGATTTTTTTTTTGTCTTTGAGACACGGTCTCACTTTGCAGTTCAGGCTGGCCTTGAGCTCATTTTATAGCTGAGGCTGGCCTCGAATGATCCTCCTGCCTCAGCCTCCCGAGTGCTGGGATTATAGGCATGCTCTACCACGCCCAGCTTTAATTTGCACTTCTTGAATGCTTAACATTTTTTCATGTATTTGCCATTTGTATTTCTTTATCTGAGAAGTGTGTATCCAGCTCAGATACCATTTTTGTATTGGGTCTTTTAATTTGGGGCACCAAATTTTATATATATATAGTCCTTTTTTTTTAAATGTGGTAGTGGGGATTGAACTCAGGACCTTGCACTTGCCAAGCAGGCACTTATTCCACTGAGCTATATCCCCAGCCACCTATATTATCTTTTTTTTTTTTTTTTAGGGAATTAGAACTGGATGTTGTATTACATAGTTATCTTCACATTAGTTAACACAAAAACATTAAAGGGAATACCAAATTATAGATAAGATAGTAGGGAATTTGCACTGGATGCTGTATAATATAAAGTTATCTTCATTTCTGCTAGTACAAAAACGACTGAGGAAATACAGAATTATAGAGAACATAGAAGGGAATT
>PVLD010016255.1:0-45596 GCA_004027595.1 Dinomys branickii | reverse complement strand
TCAATCGTTTTTATATTAACAGAAGTGAAGATAACTTTATATTATACAGCATCCAGTGCAAATTCCCTACTATCTTCTCTATAATTTGGTATTTCCTTTAATGTTTTTGTGTTAACTAATGTGAAGATAACTATGTAATACAACATCCAGTGCTAATTCCCTACTATATTCTGTATAACTTTGTATTTTCTGTATTGTTAATGGTTTTTCTCCTAATGTCATTCCTTGGAAGTAAACATTACCCTCATTTCTAAACCAGAAAAGGACCCAACCAAAAAAGAGAACTATAGACCAATCTCATTAATAAACATAGATGCAAAAATTCTCAATAAGATACTGGCAAACAAAATGCAGCAAATCATCAAAAAGATCATACATCATGACCAAGTAGGATTCACTCCAGTTATGCAGGGATTGTTCAACATATGTAAATTATTAAATGTCATGAACCATATAAACAAACAGAAGCAAGGACAAAAATCACCGGACCAACTCAATAGATGCAGGAAAAGCATCTGACAAAATACAGAATCCATGTATGGTTTAAAAAACTGGAAAAAATAGGTATAGGTGATTTTTATCTCAATCTGATAGATTCCATCTATGACAAACCAGCAGCCAAAGCCATGCTAAATGGCTGGAAGCTGAAACTTTCCTTCTAAAATCAGGAAGGAGATTAGAATGTCTGCTATCACTATTCCAATTCAATATAGTTCTTGAAAGGTTAGTCAGAGCAATTAGACACGAGAAAACAAAAGAGATATGGATAGAAAAGGAAGAAGTTAAATTATCATTATTTGCAGATGACATGATCTATGTAGAGTACCCCAAAATTTCACTAAAATATATCCAGAATTAATAACCAAATTCAGTAGCATAGCAGGATACAAAGTCAATATTCAAAAATCAATAGTGTCCTGTACCCCAATAGTAAACTCAGCAAGAGAGAAATTAGGGAAACAATACTTTTCACAATAGCATAGAAAAAAAGAATGTAAACTACTTAGGAATTAGCCTAACCAAAGAAGTGAAAGGCCTCTATAATGAGAACTATAGCATTCTAAAAAAGAAGATTGAGGAGAACATCAGAAAATGGAAAGATATCCCATGTTCCTGAATAGGCAGAATCAATATGGTCAAAATAGCCATACTTCTAAAACAGTTATAGAAATTTAATTCAATCCCAATCAAAATACCAGTGGCATTAGACATAGAACTACAGAAAACAAAATTAGTAAATGGGAAAAAATTTGCCAGCTCCTCAGACAAAGGACTAATGCCTAGAACATATAAAGAACTAAAAAAATTAGACCTCCCAATTTAAGGACCTAAATAAAAAATGGGCATCTGAAATGAATACACAGTTCTTTGATGAAGAAGTATGAATGACCAATAAAGTAATGAAAAAGTTTGACATCACTGGCCAGTAGAGAAATATGAATGCAAGCAACACAGATTCAACTCACTCCAGAAAGAATGGCTGTCTTCAGTGTCTTCAAGAAATCAGGTAACAACAAATGCTGACGAGGCTGCAGGGGAAAACAGGAACCTTTCTACATTGCTGATGGGAGTGTAAACTCTTATAAATGATACAGGATCTAGCACATGGCAAAGCTGGCTGGGGAAAATGAGCAGGATCCATCAATGGCAAGATCCCAGGGCAATGCAGGACCCCGAACATGAAACTTCTTGCACTAGTACTCTTAATTTTACAAAATACTAGGTTTCACTGTGGCATTTTCATGCGTGCATATAACATATTTTGATCACATCCATCTCCACAATATCCGAGATTGCCCCATCTCTTTTTTCAATCCTGTTTCTCTTGACTAATTTTCCCTTCTACTTTTATGTCATCTTTTTTGCCCCTAAATTTCACATATGGGGGAAAAGATGTGATGCTTGTCCTTCTGAGTCTGGTTTATTTAATTTATGATTGTTTCTAGTTCTTTTCATTTTTTTGGCCAAGATTTCATTCTTGTTTATGGCCAAATAATGCACCATTGTGTACGTGTACCATATTTTCTTTATCCATCCATCAGCTGATGGGCACCTAGGCTGATTCCACATCTTGGCCATTGTGAATTGTGTCACAATAAAATAGGGGTATGCAGGTATCTCCACAGGGTGCTGACCTTAATTCCTTCAGGTATATACCAAGTAGTAGTATAGCTGGATCATTTTGTAATTCTATTTTGCATGTTTTGAGGAACCTCCATGTTGATTTCTGTATAGGCTGTACTAAGTTACATTCCCCCTAATGACATACAACAGTGCCTTTACCTCTGCACCCTTGCTAACCATCATTGATGATAACCACTTATGGCTGAGGTGAAATGGCACTGCAACGTCGTTTTGATCTGCATTTCCCTGATGACTAAAGGAGTTGGTTTTTCATATACTTATTTGCGATTCCTACCTCTTTTGAAAGTTTTCTGTTTAGCTCATTTTCCCATTTACTTGGATTACAGGTTCTTTTGGTATTAAGGTTTTGAGTTCTTTATGTCTTCTGGATATCAGTTCTCTGTCAGAAGAGTAACTTGGAAAGATTTCTTCATTCTATAGGTTGTTTCTTTGTGATGTTAATGTTTCCTTTTGCTGGGCAGAAGATTTGTACTTCAGTGCAATCCCTCTGGCAGTTTTGGCATTTTTTCCTGAGTTGTTGGCGTCCTTTTCAGGAAGTCATTGCCAATGGCTCTGTGTTGAAATGTTTCCCCTAGGTTTCTCACCAATTTCAGAGTTTCGGGTCTTAAATCCATTTTGATTTTTGTATAGATCTAAAGAGATCTAGACTTAATATTTTCTACTACTCCTTGGTGTATACCTGAAGGAATTAAGGTCAGCACCCTGTGGAGATACCTGCATACCCCTATTTTATTGTGACACAATTCACAATGGCCAAGATGTGGAATCAGCCTAGGTGCCCATCAACAGATGGATGTATAAAGAAAATATTTTTGTATAGATCATAAGAGATCTAGACTTAATCTTTTGCCTGTGATAACTAACTACACAGCATAATTTTTTATTTTGTTTTTTTATTTTTGTCTTTAATATATGTTTTTAGTCCCATTGTCAAGAATCAGATGGCTGGGCTGGGGATGTAGCTCAGTGGAATAAGCGCCTGCCTAGCTAGGCGCAGGTCCTGAGTTCAATCCCCAGTACTGCCAAAAAAAAAAAAAAAAAAAAAGAAGAATCGGATGGCTGCAGTTGTATTTTTGTGTCCTGCTTGGTATCCCATTGGTCTATGTGTCTGTTTTTATGCCAGTACTGTGCTGTTTTTGTTACGGTAGTTCTGTAGTATACTTTGAAGCTGGGTATTGCAATTCCTCCAGCTTTGCTCTTTTTTTCTAAAGATTCTGGGTCATTTCCATTTCCATATAAATTTTAGGATTTTTTCCCTAATTCTGTGAAGAATGGCATTGGTATTTTCCTGGAGATTGCATTAAAACTGTAGATCACTTTCAGCAATACATCTTTTTATAACAATATTAATTCTGCCAATCCATGAACATGGCAGGTGTCCCATCTTTTAATGTCTTCTTCAATTTCTTTCTTCAGTCTTCTGTAATTTTCATGGTATCCACTTTGGTGAGGTTGATTCTTCAGGGTTATTTTTTCTTTACAAATGGATTTTTTGCTATCATAAATGGAATTATTTTCCTGGTTTAGTTTTGAAGGAATTTGCTATTGGTTCAATGAAAAAATGTATTTTTTATACTAGTTTGTGTCTTGCTATTTTGCTAGATTTTTTTCAGATATAAAACTCTTTTGGCTAGTATGGTAGTACATATGTATAATCCTTGTACTCTAGGAGGCTGAGATAGGAGGATCACAAATTGGGACTAGCTTGGGCAATTTAGAAAGAACCTATCTCAAAATTTAAAAATTGTAAAAAGGAGAGAGGGATATGTAGCTCAACGCAAAGCAGTAGGTTCAATTCCCAGTGCCTCCACAAATTGTGTCAGTGGATTCCTTAGGGTCTTCTATGTACAGGTTCATATTATCTGCAAAGAAGGATAATTTAACTTCTTTCTGGAGAGAAATGAAATTCTAAAATGAGTCCATGTTAGTAAACAGCTGCAAGCAAGTGGAGCATGTCTTGGTGACTTCCTCATCACTGAGACATGATATCGACACTCACAGTTTAATGAAGGGGAGGTTTACTTGGCTCACATTTCAGGGAGGACTCTAAGGCAGGCTTGCGTGGCAGAAGAACTTAGCAGGGGGACAGCTGCTCACTTCATGGTGGCTGGTAATCACAGAGAGTTCAAAAAGGAGTCAGGGAGGGTTCTATAACCTTCCAGGACATACCCACAGTGATCCCCCTCTTCAGAGGAAGTCAGCTATAATGCCTGTATCCTTGTAGCAAACACACTTGTTTAACTGAGCTAACCATGGAGGCTGGATGCAGAGACAAGCAAGTTTATTAGTCCGTGGTGCACACCCAGTATGTGACTGAGCACGGACTCTGAAGGGCACTTGGGGGGAGAACATTTATACAATTCTAGTTCCCAGTCTAGCTCTGGGTCTAGTGGGGTGATTAGGTTTTTTTCTGATATGATTCAGTGCAGCTACAGAAAGCATGGGCTACAAAGCATGGGCTTAGCTTGTGACAAAGGCACAAAGGTGTTTGACATTTGATGTAATGACAAGGCTTGGGGTGGTACTGGGTTAGGCAACTACAACAACATTTACAAGAAACAAACTTAGGAAACAGAAACTTAAGCTTTAAAATGGCACTAGAGTACAAAATGGTGTAGATTTGGTTCCCTTTCTCATACCAGCATAATTCACTTACCTTTCAAAAGCCCCACCCATGATCACACTAGGCCCCCATCCTACCAGCCATAGATATGCTACTCTGAGCAGGGAACTCAGCTCAGTATGAGGCCATCATCCACAGACGTAGGACAAAACAGGACAGGAGATAAGATGGGACAAGAAATTTTTCAGGTCCTGGGACATCTGGAGACATTGGAGACGTCCAAAAATTTATACCAGATGTTTCAAAAACTTTGCCCACTGAGGTGCAAGAGAGCCAGAGAACCTTGACCACAGATGTTTGTTAAACTCTTCTCTCTGTGTGTCCTACCTTCTTTCAATCTTTATAAAAAGGGCACACTGCTTTGTTCCCTATAGTCTTTTTGCCTTCTGCCTGCCTCCTCCCAGGCACAATACATTTCATGCTATGTTGCCTTTCCACAGGCCTGGTGGTCTCTGCTCTTCTCTGCCTCTTGTGCCATTCATCACAACTGGCAGATGGGATTAGTGGGAAATGGAACACACTTACTCTGTTTAATCTACAAAAGATCCCAATAAATTAATACAATTATTACTCTGTACTGAGATGGTGCATCATCCCTCTCAAGATGTTGTAACTACCCAGGGGCAGAGTTGTGGCTCTAAGTCAATGGATGACTGTGCCAAGGCTTCTCATCATCTTACCTATCATTATACACTGGTGAAGTTGTTTATGACCAAAGCATATTAAAGAACTTGACCATGTTTCACTTCTATGGGCAACAGGGACTATTGTAGCCTTTTGGAAGGGATTAAAATGATTCCCATTGTACTTGAGCAGGATTGCTACAGCAGAATGACTGAGGAAAGGAGTCCTTCAGGTAAATCACTGATATCAGTTGTCGGGAGGTAGTGAGAAAGCATTCAGAGACCTGCCACGGAGAACATAGCCTCCCTCAACTCTCTCGCTTGCCTCATTGCCATCTCCAGGTACCTATAATTCTAGGGACTGAATGAGCATGTTTCCCCCTGAAATTATGGTCCAGACTTTGAGAGCCTCATCAAACTCTTCCTCCATTCTTTTCACAAGCAACCACATTTGTTTCTATGAATATGGCCACACATTTTTTTCTTTTCTGAAATTTTCTTCTCTTTTACTTGATAGAGGACCTTACTGAGTGCTTGCAGAGCTGACTGCAGCATTTGCCTTCTCGTGAGTGGATACGCCGCGTTCTGAAGTGTCCATATCTTGAAACGTTCTTTTTGTTTCAACACACACCATAAATAAGCAATATGTGTCCCAGAGCAAGTGGGGAAGCCATTTAGACATGTCAGGTTGGCAGGATGAACTGACCTGAATTTTATTTGATTAAGGCACCCAAAGATTCTTGAAGGAAGTTGGCATGATGGCACATGCCAATAATCCTAGCAACCTGGGAGGCTGAGGCAGGAGGATGGCAAGTTGGAGCCCAGCTTGGGCAATTTAGTGACTTAGGGAGACCCTGTCTCAAAATAAAACATTTAAAAAAGCATTGGGGAATGTGTAGCTCAGTGTGAAGCTTCTGGGTTTACCTCTGTGGGTAACACCTCCCCCTTTTAAAAAATCCTTAAAGGCCTATGTTGATTTAGTTCTCGGGGTTGGGGCTACCTCTGGTATTGCCTGGAGGTCAGTGAGGCCATACTGAAGCAGTGGATGGTGGCAAAGCATGCTGGGCAAGTGGGCATGTTTAGTTCATACCGAGATCCACGAAATGCATGGGAAAAAAAACAGTTCTCGATGCCCTGCACCAGGGACCAATCGCAGAATTCTGTCTCCAGTTCCTCAGGAACTCTGGGAGGATTTTGGTAAAACGGCCTAGATCTGATGTCAGCCCTAGGACTGGAGAATCCAAAAGATGGCCACCATTAAGCCTGTGGCCGCTGTGTTGTTCCTTCACAGTGGCCCGCTGTCACCCTGCAGAGTGTTATTTCTTGCCCAACTTTTAAAAGGCCCATATGCGCTCCTCAGAGCATGTTTCTTTTCCTACCTTTAATAAATGTAAAACCCCACTACCTTTTTGCACTTGTTTGGTCCAACTTTTTGTTGAGAACAAGAAAAACCTAGAGAGACTCTTTAGAAGGAGTCCGCAGAACCCCTAAACCTGGTAACAATAGGATTCACCGAGTTCTAGTGTCTCCTTCCCAGTATCCCCCCACGAGGTGGGCGGGGAGGAGGTGAGGCGCTGAAAGGAGGAACCAGGCGATGAAAAGACTTCTTAGCAGTGTGTAGTCATTCCCAGCCCCCTTCCTCTGCAAGAGGCCAAAAACCCTGTGATAAGGATCACAGTAGAGGAAATACGTCTAACATGGGTGGTTCTAGAGATGGGATGGCTGCTGCAATTACCTCCAGGAAGGTGTCCTCCACTGTGTCACCGGGAACCTTCGGCAGCCTGTGAGGCCAGGGAAGCGTCAAGGCACACCTCTCCGGAGCATGCGACACAGCACGCGCATTCCTGTGGCCGTGTGATAGGTTCCCACGTTCAGAACTCTCACATTTAGTTGGTCAGGGGTGGGGCCAGAGGGCATTATTTTGTCACTGTTATTGTGATGCATCCTCTGATTATGCCTAGGGGAGGGTGTCCCTGGGAAACTGTAAGGAGGTAGTAGTGGCTCAAGCAGGAAGTGGTGATCATATACATCTATATATATATGATCTGTGTCTATATCTATAGATATATGTATCTTTTAAACCTCACATACACCTGGTATTATTTACGGTCAACATTTGAGACTGCGGAATGAGACAAGCGTGAGTGTAGCAGTGGGCCATGAGGAATGTTTCTCCTTGATTTGAGAACTTAGTCTTCAGGAAGACCCTAAAATCTCTGTGCATTTTAAATACACTGTGCATCAAATTCTTCTTTCTTACTCCAAAGAAAATTTCCTTTAACAACAACATAGTGTTACTATAGTACTTTTGAAAGGGACTGTTAACAAGTGATGACTGTAAAATATATTTTAATATCTTTATTTCTTCTTCCATGCCATATTTCTACAGCCTGTCTCACCCCATCCCTAAAAAAGGTAAACTATAAAGCCCCTCGTTTAAGAGGCTATGGAGCCACCTGCTGGTAATAAATGTGCACTTCAGACACAGATTTCCTTTCAACTTTAATTATCCTGAGGATGTCTAAACCCCAGCACCAGGAGGAACAGGTAGGAACGTACATCAAATACAGACTGCTGGGTCAGCTGGCACTCCCTCTCAAACCAGAGCCTTTCTTTGAAATAAGCTCCCCAGGGGATTTTTATGTCTCAAATGCTTGAGATCAAAAATGTCAGACAATTTTTCATTAAAAGAAAAGAGTAGGGAGAATGACAGGATAACCAACTCTTATCCACGGTGTAGAGAAATCTATGCATTAGCAGAGGGCGTTTGGGCAGACACAGTTAATCGTAGCTGGCATGAAAACCTAGTGCTCGGCCCCCTTTACCTTTATTTATTTTCCTGTGTAGGTTCAGGTTTCTGCAATTATGAACCTTCCATTAATGATTAAGAGACCTTTACTCTGTGAGGAAGGACGGAAGAAAGAATGACATGAGACAAGGGAAACTATTTTTAAAAAGAATGCAACTTCTGGAACAAAGTCACTCAAGATTACCCACATCTGTACTCTGTTATCTTTACTCCTTAAGCTTTGTTTTATTTCAGGATCATCACACTGAAATCCCTTGAAGATATTATAAATTAAACTAGCTGATAAGGTACAGGGCAGCAACCTGAACCTAAGATGAGAGAAACAGATTTGAAGAGTTCAAATGCTTTTGAGCAAAGCATCTGAGATCACTCATTTCAGAAAACACGATAAATAGCAGGGTGTAGCAGCTAATGGAATTCTAGCTCTCTGACACACTGATGCAGGAGGATGCGAGCCCAGTCTGAGCAACTTAGTGGGAACCTGTTCCCCAAATTAAAAAACAGACAAACAAAAACCCAAAAAGGCAGGGATAGGGAGGGGGTGTGTTTCAGGGCCAAGGGGCCCTAGGTTTAATGCCTAGGATTGAAAAAAAAAAAAAAGAAACAAAACAACAATGACAAACCTAGTAATATATTGGTCTATGAGTTTTTCACATAAAACAGGCCTTTTAACCTGTAAATGGGCCATCTCCTTTCACCTATGAATTGTGTCTCTTCCTGATTATAAAGTCACACATTCTACAGATTTCTCTGTCCAGACCAAAATGTGTTAAATCCTTTGAGGTCCTGCACTCTTTTCTCTGAGTGTCTACTTCTTTATTTATGCCTGATAAAACCTGTCTGTGCCTCTCAAGAACAAGTCCTGAGATTCCTTTTGGGGAGGAGAGTCCAGGACCTAGTTAGTGGGATAGTTGCTGTCCTTGCCTCCTTTGGGGGAAGCTCTTTGGACCCTGTACTCTGGTGGAAGTACAAATGTGGAAGCACAAGGATCCCCTCACATTTTAGTCACAGTTAGAACCTCTGCACATCTGTTATCATTTATTAAATTTAATCATAAACAAGAATGCTTTATTTTTAGCATCCTAACATTGCATTAGGGGTTACTGTCTTCAGTTGGACATAGCGCGTGGCTGCAGGGTCCATGGATTAAATGTCACAGTAGGGCTGGAGGTACAGCTCAGTGGGCTAAGTGCTTGCCGCTGAGCACTAGGGCCCTGAGTTCGATCCCCGGTCCCGGAAAAAAAAAAAAAAGTCACAGTAATTGAGAGTAGATATTACACAAGCTTATATATTAAGATTACAAATTATGCAGATAACTCTGACCTGTAAAAATAGTTTCTTGCCAGATGTGGTGGCACACCTGCAATTCCAGCTTTTGGGAGGCTGAGGCAGGAGAATTGTGGTGAGTTCAAGGCCAGCCTGAACTACATAAGGAAACCCTGTCTCAAAAAAGTTTTTTAATAGAGTAAATAAATTTCACTATGAATAAAATAGTTAATATTTAGTGTTTTTCCATGATCAACTCTTCCTCAGTTGTAGTCAGAGGCTCCTAATACATTCGCTGGCCTTTTAATGGTTTTGGTTTCAGAAGATTCTGATCTCTCAACTCCTTGCTGCTAACCCCAAGCCCGTCACCACCCACCTTTTTAAACTGTTGAAGCTGTTCACAGAGGAAGTTACACATTATCTTAACAATCTATCGGGTACCACAGCTTCCTCTTCCTTTGAGGAGCGGAAATAAAACAGCAAGTAAAGTTTATCCTGCACATCTTTTTCTGTTTCAGCTGAGTCTCATACAACGAGTTCTAGAAGGTAGGTTAGGAAATATAATGAAGGAGGAAGTGAGGGCCTACGGCTGGAAGCCTTCAAGATGAGTTTGGCAAGAACTCAACAGTTCTGTGGCAGAGGGGGCTGTAGCACTTGAGGGAAGACTGAGCGAGATGAGTTTTATGATCTCTCAGCAATATCTGTTCTTTCCCTCTGCCACCTGCAGACACGCTGTACCTTTAAATCACTAATTCAGTCTTTCTTTCCTCTCTCCTTTCTTGCCTTTCCTCATTCAAGTCTTGGTTTCTTTCACTGGAACAGGGACTAGTGGAACTTTTTATATGTAAATATGGCTCTTAAAGTCTAAATCACGTTACTACCAGCAAAAGCTTGAGATTTCAGTTTTAGGAATTACTTTCTATTAAAGCCCTTGTATTACTTACACACGCTAGCCTCTGGGAGTTGTTTAAGATTTTCTGTATGTCCTTTCTGTACTTGGGCCCCAAGATGAGATGCTCCTAACTCAGGAAGCCAGCCTCTGAAATCGCCTGGGGAAGCTCTTACAGTGAGGAATGTGAGCGGTCTAGATGGGAACCATTTTTGGTGCTTCCTGCACTTTCACAGTGGGTGGGCTTGTTGTGTGACAGACCTCCCACAGAGCCAACATCGCATCTCTTCCACCAGGGCTGCCCTAGCCCTGGAGAAGGTAAATGCACACTGCCCAGGCCCCTTGCTGCATGCACTCACCACGGCATTCCTTTCCAGTTGCATAGTTTGTTTCTACAAATGCATTCCTTGTACGTGAACACAAACGATATTCTATACATTTTACGTTTTCCGAGTATTATAGACATCCAAGTTAGGTAGAAATAGAGTTGGCAGTCAGACAGGACTCGGCCCTTGAGGGAACCAGTGCAGAAAATGAGAACACATCAAAACTGTGGCTGGAGGTGCACCTGAAGAAGATTAAAGTCACACTGGCTAGATTTACATACTTCCCTAAGGGATAAACAGAAGCTTGAGATGATTAATATAACCCTTTTGCGATTTCCCATTATCTCATGAGAGATGGGCTGCCCTCTCCCACCAAGACTATGACTAAGAGCACTAAAACTAAAACTAAAACTAGTAAGACTAAGACTGAAGACAAGACAAAGACTAGATTATTGACCAGCCTTAATGATGGCACCCACATGCCCGTACTACTGCTGGATCAATACTACCTAAGCAACTATACTTGCAATCTTATTGGCTAATCTTAATTTTGACACATGCTGTACCAACCTTGTGATTTTGCTCTATAAAACTTCGTAAGGAGAGGAAGAAGGGATAAAGGGAAGGTAGGGGGATGGGGAAAAAAGAATCAAGTTGTATCATGTATATGTACAAATTCTCTATGAGGAATGTGATCGTTATATATACCTAAAATGTACCAATAAATTCAGTTAACAAAAGCAAGCTTCCTTTGAGAAGTGGGCTCCATGGCAACCCATTTGGGACCCCTTCTGTCTCTCAGGAGCTACTCTTACTCCCTATAACTTTTCTCCAATAATTTTTTTTACTCTTACACTGTTGTTCCTTACAATTCATTATTCAACTTTAGGGAGCACAAACTTAGTGTATCTGGCATCCAGCATTTCTTCTCTATCATTAGTGCTCCTTGTACACCTATATGCTTGGTTATTTATGTCCCCTAATATGAAAGTGCCAAGTCTCAGAGAAAGAGACCCAGAAGGCAGGCACAAGAAAGCTCTGTTGGTTCAGTAGTGGCCCAACCAGTCCAGAAATGTAAAAGACTACAGCTGCATATCAGGCCCAAGTTGGAAGTAGTATTCATTTGTGTAAACCATAGGCAACATGAGGAAACAGCAGCCAGAGAATCAGGGATATGAGCAAATTTCTGCTGCCATCATGGATACGAAATCCTGGAAGAGAACAGAGGATCAGAGACGTCTGACCCAAGGGTTACCTCTGCTCTTGACTTGATTAGGACAAAGTTTTACCTGTAGGCCTTGGCCTGTCCTTCTGGCACCAAGTGCGCACCATGAAAACCTAATGAAGGTACATGAAAGAGCTAGAAAACATCAGGCCTCTGATCTGGGCTTATAACTCCATGTCTCTCCCATAGTACACTGAAATCTTGTTTTGCTCTCAAAATTTTAGACTGTGGTTTCTCACCTGGTTACATGAGTGATTTTAGTCTACTTATTTCAGTCTTCACTGCCACCTTATATCTTCTCTCTCTCTCTCTCTCTCTCTCTCTCTCTCTCTCTCTCTCTCTCTTCTCTTTCCCTTTCACCTGTACTATTGAATACCTACCTCTTTCTACCAACCTGAGTGAAACCAAAATGGCTTGTTCGGTCAAAGGCATTGGCCAAACCATCCACATTTAGACCCTGACCTCTCGCAGCCTGATTGCCCTGCCTTAATAAGAACATTTAGAAGATGACTATAGACTTAAACTGGATGCACTGGTTTGTGACAAGAAGGGAGTGTTTGAAAAGCCCAGTGAGAGACGGTCAACCATTTCTAACTAACCCTCTGCTCCAAACACATTATATTTCAGTTCTCCTATTCAATCACACTGTCACCTGTCCTTCATTCACATGGCCCTTAACCGAACACTAACTCACCCAGGCTCCGCTCTTGCTCCAGGGATGCTGAGATGTGTAGGATAACTGTCCACTTTAGGGAACATTTCAGTCTGATGGAGGAGATCACAGGCAGCATTTTCACAACTAGGGGTGATGGTGCAAGTCTCTATGTAAACACTGCATCAAAGCAACAGCAGCACACTAAAAATTTCATTTTAGTAGAATATAGACTCTCTGAAAACCCAGTATTTATAATGAACAAATACAGATCGGTCAAGCTGTGTACTAGAAATTTGGAGTGATGGGGAGGAGAAGCAGAACTGATTTCTGGGCCCAGTGGGAAGCTCTGGCTTGGGAAGACCCAGCAGGAAACCTGACCTGGAGCTCACAGCTCCTGCTCCTGCATCTTCCGGATCTTGCTGCTGGGGTTGCTGTAAACCCTGAACTAGCTTTAGAGTTCCAACTAAGGGGGCAACAAAAAACACTACCCAAGGGCTTGGGGGAAGAATTGAATTCTGTCTTGTGGGTGAAGTCTGAGCAGACACAGCTTAATTTCCTTTGATATGAAATTTTTTAATGGGGAGAGGTTAAGTTTGCCCTGGAGTTCCCGGGAAAATCAAAAAGCTCTATTCATTTGCTTAAGAAGGAAAAAAAATTGATTGAAGTTTTTGTGGCTCTTAGCCAGTACCTAGGGCAGAACAAGACCCAGAAATGAAACAAAAACAGTGAACTTGCTGGATGAAGCTTTATTTTCTTCTGAAATTTAAGAGTAAGCAATACTCAAAGGAAACTTCCTTCCAAAGAAACATATTTTTGCCTTTTGTCATACCATTTACAGGATGCGATGTTGGAAAAACAGAGTAGTGAGTCAAATTAAGATTTTAAAAAATTTGGTCCTTGCTTAGGTACTTTTTATTTAAACTTTTCATTGGAAATAATTTCTAACAACAAAAGCTGTAGACGTAAAAATAGTAAACACACGCCAAAAAGGGTCACACATTTTCTTCATTAAAATTCATTTATCTTCAATAATTTACCCCAATTTTTATCATTTCTTCCTATTTCTTTTTGTACATGTATGTGCATATACACAGTATATATACACGTATGCACACAGGATTTGATGATTAGCTCTGCACATTATAGTCTTTTACTGATAAATATTTCTATGTATCCTTGCTTAAGCACAATAGAGGCATCAATACTTTTATCCAGTCTTAGATATTCCAGTTTTGTTAGCTGATGTATCAAAGCTCTTTTGTAGCCTTTTCACCCACCTGGTACAAGATGTAGTGCAGCATTAGGCCTTGCAATTAACTTCCACCATAGCCTGCTCTAATCTGTCATGTTTTGAGAGCCTTTCTTTCTTTTTTAGACATTTTAAAAAAATGCAGTCAGCCTGGTGTCGTGGCTTACGTCAGTAATCCCAGAACTCTGAGAGGCTGAATGAAGCAAGAGGATTATAACTTTGAGCCCAGCCTGGGTAACTGAGTGGTTTAGTGAGAAATTGTCTCAAAAATAAACGTTAAAAAAAAATCTGAAATAATGGTTAAGTGCAAAGGGCCTGGTTCAATCTCCAACTTTAAAAAAAGAATATTGCTTATTTTGTGTTTATTTAATGCTACTTTGTGACTGAATTTAGTTCATTCACTCTCTGTTCTGATATTGTATAAGTGACGTATCCTGCACAAAATTTTACATATTGAAGAGTTCAATGCCCCTTTATCCCTCACTGGTGATATTAATTTTTGATGGAGACCGCTATGAAGCAGCTCTGAGCAGAATTAAATATAATCAATTGGTTTTCCATGTTTACTTGAGAGTCTGCCCAAGGCCGAGGCCCCTTGTCTGGAGATTGGACTCGTAGTAAGGGAACCCCTGTGAGTCAGTGGTCCCTACTGAGACCTATAGTGATGGGTAAAGCCATGAAGCCTCAAAGGATAAAACAAGATCACAGCCAAGAACACCTGGCTCAACTAAACAAAGACTGTAACCTCAGGCATCTCACTCCTGGGTGGGTTAATTTCATACCTTACTTGGAGTAGTCCTTCCATGGTACTCATGCCTCTGGAGTAATCCCCTCCCTTGTCCTGATAACTAAATAAATACAGGTCACCCAGAAGGTCTTGGTCTTAGCTCCCAGAGAATCTCAAATTCTGTGAGAGGGCTTTGACTCTCCTGGAGCCCTGAAATCATTCCATCTGTCTCTTTTAGTTAGCCTTCTGTGTCCACTTGTTTGGGAGATTGCGGACCTGATCAGTCCATAATAACTGAGGGGTAATAGTAACCTGATGAATTTTCATCATTTGGTCAAATTGTTGTCTAATTTCTTCACTATGGAATACTGTTTGTTTTTCATCCTTTGGAACTAGCAAGCATTCTGCTGCTTAACAGGTCTTTGCCAATTTTTTTTTTTTTTTTTGCGATTTAGTATCTATTAATGATTCAGTCTTTACTGTGATGATTACAGAATAATAACTTTCCAATTCTAGCACCCCCTCCAAATCCCCTCCATATTTCCTGATCCACTCACAGTGTTCTGCTACAGGTGATGAATCTCCTGTCACCTTCCCCTCTCCCCTTTCCCTTCCCTCCCCCTTCCCCCCTCCCCTCCCCCCTTTCCCCTTTCCCCTTTCCCTCCCCCTTCCCCTCTTTACTTCACCGTCCCTTACCTTTGCTTCCCTTTCTCTCTCCTCCCCTCCCTTTGCCCTTTCCCTTTGGGCCTCTTCTCTCTCTCTGTCTCTCTCATTATCTACCTACTTATATTTACCCATTACCAACAGGGACTCATTAATTCTTACTTTGAAAAATGGTTTTAAATTCATTATTATACTTAATTGTTTTGGAGGGTGAATGAACCTAGAGTTGTCCAGTGGGAGTCCCTTCAAGTAGTTTCCTAATCTTTCTAACATCCCCTCAGCATTTTTTGGATCATGTTCTTATTTTCTGATATGATGTGATCTTCTAAGCTTATTTATATCTACTTTGTCTTTAATCAGACATTTTTCTGAGAAAGATTCTCGATTCTAGGTCTGTTAATTGCTTTTGGACTATCCTTGTTTCTTGGTCCTTTCCAAAGACACATCTGGGAATAATAGACAGATATACATTCTTATACTACAAAATGTGTGTGCACACAAGCACACACAAAGATGTGATCAAAATGAAATCACCAGGGAAGGCCAGGGGACATCGTGGGCATCCGGATGTGATAACTGGGGAGGCCATTCTTATTCATGCACACACATGTATAGACAAACACACACACAGCAAGGAAGTAGTGAGTTCTCATCAGTATCTCTATGTGAATCCGTCTCTTCATCCCCTAGATTTTTTCCCTTATTCCACGATGGTAGGTTCCTTCTCCCACAGTGAAAACCTGGGCTCTCAACCCAACCTGGGCTCTCAACCCAAATATATTTACACATTTACTCAGTCATATAATATATACAAAACAGTTTAAGAATTACATATGGCCACATTGTAAAACAACGGCAAACAAACCTTCAATAAAATCTTCCAGATTTGCTTATAATTCTTTCACTTCCACCTGACATCAGACTGAGTACTTACAGTTAAAATTTGTGTTCGGAGTTACTTGGATTGGTGTGATCATAGCTACTTTTAGTGTGATTGTGATGTTTATTTGAAATACAAATGACCTCATCTGTTTCAGTTTACTTTCAGTGTTAGAGCTTTTTTACCTTTCCTTTATTTTATTATTTGCATAGGTGGACATTAACATACTTTTGTCGGACAGAATTATACAGAGCAATAGATACAGAACTATTTCCCTCCCCTATCTCTTCCCCATCTATCCTGCCTGTTATAGATAACCAACTGTATCCTGTCTTGGCTTATTATTCCTGTATTTCTTTCTTTAAAAATAGATACAGTATATGTACAGATGTTCCTTAATTTATGTGTGGTTACATTATGATAAACTTATCATAAGTTGAAAATATTGCACATTGAAAATACACTGGTATTTGTTCTTTATCCTCATGGTGATCATGGGTCTACCTGGTGCTGTGTTTCACTATTGTTGAGGAGCATCAGGAAAGACAGTTTACTACATGGTGCTAGTCCAGAGCAAGATCAAAGTTCGAAGTTGGAATGCACTCAGTTTCTACTAAATGCATATTGCTTTCACACTTTCATAGAGCTGAAAAATTATATCCTGAGCCATCATAAATGAGGAATGATCTGTACATTAAATTTGTTCTAATTTTTCTTTCTTACACAAAGATACTGTAATATGCACTTTGCACTATACCCTTCTCACGTAATAATATCTCCTGGAAATCCTTTCATATCTGCTGATAGAGATGTTCTTTTTCTGTTGTTCTTTGCAACTACACATGTGGAACAGTTTGGTTGTTCCAAAGGCCCATGTGTTAAAATCTGAAGTCTCCGGGGTGGTACTAGTGGGAGGGGTGGACCTTTTAAGAGATCAAGGCTCATGGGAAGTCCTTGGGGAATGTCCTCAAAGGTGATTGTGGGACCTGACCCTTTCCTTTTTTTGAGTTTTGATTGTTCTGTCCCTGAGGTGAGCAGTTCTGCTCCCACCAGGATGTGCTTCCTCACCAAGAGGCAAAAGCAGCAGAACCAACCAATTATGGATCAACTACTCTAAAACTGTGAATCAAAATTGACCTTTTATCTTTATAATTTGATTATATCAGGTATTTGTTATAGCAATAGGAAAGTGACTAACATAATTTTATTGTGTGTATTAACCATATAATTTATTCAACCAATCTCCTATGTTTGGACATTTGGATAGTTTCTATTTTTTTGTTGGTATTGGTAATCAAACTCAGGGCCTTGCACTTGCCAGGCACTGGGCCACTGAGCTTCATCTCTGGACCCTTCATAGTTTCTAATACTTTACAATTAGCACTCATAATCTCCTACCACTTTGTCTGTAACTCTGTATTGTTTATATTGTTCCTATGCTATTTGGTAAATGGATGTCTGTTTGTTAAAATGTTTTCTTCCTTTATTCTTAAAATTAAAAAAAGTTAAAAAAATCATAATCTCAAGAATAAACTTGTGCAAATATAGTTTGATATTACTGGAAGCAGACCTTCAAGGGTAAATTAATATGTGGTTTTGTTAAATATTGTCAAGTATCTTTCTGTAATGGTTGCACCGTTTTGCAATCTCCTCCTGCAGACTTCATGGCAGATCATATTGTCAAATTCCTCAAATTCTTAACAATTGAAGGAGGAAGAAATGATATCTCATTTACCTTTCTATCATTATGTAGGAATTGAAATTTCTCAAGTGTTCAAGAATTGTTTTTATGTCTTTTTTGGCAGAATCCTTGGTTCATATCTTTGGTCCACTTTCTTGTAAGATTTTCTGTATTTTGTCCTGAATATTTTTATATTCTTTATCAGTTGAATATATCAGTTCTTTGTCTGTGAGATATACATATGTATTTTCACTTAGTTTATCATTTGTCTTTTAGCTTTACATTTTATGCAAATTATCTTTAGGTAGCCAAATTCTTCCATGGTTCCTTTTATTATATTTGGATATACATATGTATGTGTAGTTAGGGTTTAGTTATGTATAGAAGGACTACACAGTATAAGATATACTATATTATATGTATAACCGCATAACTACAGTATTGTTGTATACCACAACTATAACGCATTAACCTCCTACCATCATTGTTACCCTCCTATTACCTTGTTTTGAAATTTTGTTTCATATTTTCTTTTTAAAATAAAAATGTACATATGCATATATTAATAAATATAGCTATATAGCTATATAGAAATGCAAATCCATATTATATATGTCAGTATATACACACATATACTTATATAGTTAAGGAATATCTCATTTTTAGAAGAGAAATTCTTTATTAGAAATGAGTATTAAATTTTGCAAAAAATCCTTTAAACATCTATGAAGATTAATCCTATGCTTTTTCTCTTTAGTCCTATGTATATGGTGAATTATATAGTGATTTTTCTGTCATTTAATCGTAGTGTTGGTGGTATCATCCTTATGTAAGATTTTGTTTCATTTTCTTTCATTTTGTCCTGTCTTGTCTTTTTGTTTGTTTGTTTTGGTTTTGGTTTTTCATACCGGCATTAGAAAACTAGGCCTTCACTTTGAGCTACATCTCCAGTTCTTTTTTTATTTCTTATTTTGCCAGGTTGCCCAGATTGGGCTCAGACCTTCAATCCTTGGCCTCTGCTTATGCCTCAGGCTCAGAGTACTGGAATTACAGATGTGTAACACCACACTTCGCTTAATTAAAGTTTTGAATTCCTACCATTGTGTCTTTGTGCCTTAGATATTAAGGACTCTACTGCCTTGTCCTTGCCTCAGTTCACATTCTCCTCCCTTGAGACTCTAAAAATATTTCTCATACCATATTTCTAATACAATACCATCTTCTTCATTTCTGTTATTTGTACATAATTTTCTTTTTATATGTATCACACTGTACTGTATATTTATTTAAATATCTGTCTCAATAGTGAGTATTCCCTAAGGCAAGAAGTAGTTGTTAGAAACTCTGTAATGATTCCTTGAATGTAGAATCTCTACAAACTTCACTAGACGTTCAGAAAACAGATTTAGGAACTGTGCCTGTCATTCCTTCAACTAGCCACAGAAGTGAAATCAATTTTATGTATAGTTATGTTATATTCAGATCTATCAGTCATCAAAGACTATCTTTTTGAATCAGCCCAAGAGTGTAAGAAACATCTATGCAATCCACTTGTTTATAAGAGTGGAATCATGCTTATCACACACTAAACCAGCATTGCAAAAATAGTTCTACAGTGATAGAATTCCCGAACCCCTATTCACCTTCCTATTCGTTAACACATGCTTATGTTTTAGGGAGAGAAAGCAGAGAATAGAGTTTAACTCCTGTGCATTGTTCTTAGGGTATCAAGTCCATCATCAAATTCCTCCTAAGAATTAACACAACCTATTCAATCCCCTTCATCCTACCTTTCCTAGCACTTGTGAGTATTTATCAGTAAAAGCTGAGTGACTTAATATTGTTAGCTTTATTTGGTGGTACATCTACTTTGGATAATAAATAGGGAATAGAATAGTAAAACTCAGGGCAAATGTGTACAGATTTTTGGCATTTATCAAGACTAGCCAGCTACAGTTTTATTATGCTCTCTTCTTTATGTTGTGGTAATTGTATATGCACTTTTCTGTCACTGAGACACAGTACTAGACACGACACTTCAAACAAGGAGAGATTTAATTTGGCTCATGGTTTGTGTGAATGCAGTCCATGGTACATGGCTCCAAGATAAAGTTACCATGGTGGAAGGGCAAAGATACTTAGTTCAGGGCCATTAGGAAGGAGGACAGGGGACCTGTGCCAGAAAGGAGGATGCCAGGTGTCGTCCAGAGTACCCTTTCGTGACTCACCCTGACGTACCCAGATCTGTGCTTTATGAATCTTCTAGGGATCTTATAACCCAGTCAAGCTGGTATGTCCTGGGCAACAGTTGCAAATGGGTTTGCTGATGTTCCACTTTGTTACCCTCATTATTCCCCCTAATAAGCACAACCTCACAGAGCCTTCAAGTTAACATGAAGAGTCTGAGTAAGAACAGGCAAAGAGTATGAAGACATTGAAGGATTCAGAAATACTGACTGGGGAGAAAAATTTAGATTCCATTGCTATTTTTATGCTAATTTGTGTTTAACGAATGTCAACACTCATCAGAGTTGCACTAAATGAGGTCCAAGAATAATTCCTACAGTGTTCCTTGGCCCTGACCTTGCCTAATGTCATATCCTCCAGCTCTGTGATCATGGCTTCCTGGACACAGCATGGAGCCGGGCTGTTAAGTACACAATCTAGGAATAAAGCCTCTTTGCAGGAGCTGAGAAATAAACTGCCCATCTATCTCTTACCATCTGTCTTGGTTACTTTTCTCTCATTGCTGAGACAAAATACTCAATGCCCAAAATGAAGGAAGGAAAGGTTTATTTAGCTTACAGTTTGTGGAGGTTTCAGTCCATACTTGGCTGGTTCTGAGGCAGAGTGGCACACGGCAGAGGGCAAGTGTTCATGGCAGCAGAGCACAGCAAAAACAACCAGAGCAAAAGGGAGGAATGGCAGCAAGTAGCCTCTTTCTTTCCCTTTCATTGTAAACAGGCTACCCCCACCCAGGGGGCGTGTAGCTCTTACACAGTCTCCATGCCCTCCTCTTCCACAGGCTCAGGATGTATACAAAGTAAGCACCCTGGCTTCCTGCTGAATCACTCAGTTAAACCTTCAGACTCCCCAACTTGACACAACGTATCAACCATAACACCATCTCACCAGGTATTTCTGGTTGGAAGAACAGCCGGTTTCTGACAGTTAACATCACTTTCTCCCACAGTGGTAACTTTTACTTACCATTGCAGCTGTCTCTACTGGACTCTTGTGCGTTAGCTGGTTGCCATAGTGATGACTGTTACTGTCAAAACCGAGTTATGCTACCTGTTTTGGCCCTCATTTCACAGAGAACACAGGATTCCTGCAAATTCAGCCTTCAGGTCTGAGACAAAGTCACTCTCCTAAGTCAGAGTGTCAAGAAGTACCTTCAAGACCCCTTTCTCCGCCTGAGCTCTGATAGGCATCATTTTTGTGGTCTTTGGCCTTGGTAAGTTTCTCTAAACTTCCTTTATGGTTTCTAATTTTGCTTATTTTCTTTTCTCTTTTCCTTTTGTAGTCATTTTTTCATACTTTTTAGGCCATCCCATTCCAAAGATCAGTTATCTCTACTTTCCTTTATTTTGTGTCACAATTTTTGGGGGGGCAAAAATAGGCAGGCATTAAAAAAGATCAGCATTTACTTAAATGTACACAGAACAGCCCTTGCCAGAGTAGAAGGGAAACACCACTGACGCGATGAGAGACGGGTCGCAGCCTAGGATGGGGCTCAGAGGGCTGCACCGCAATTTTCATTCTGTCACTTCCAGCTGCGTGACTTCAGGCAGACCAATTTTATGGAGCCTTTAACTCCTTATTTGTAAAATGACCTTAATTTACCCATGCTGTTCAAATGTTCTATACTTTTAAAAAGTTATAACGCAAAGGTCATTTGGTGAAGCCAACCATATCATACCTATGCTGAATCAAATAAAAGGCTTTTTAAAAAATTAAACCACAGTTTATCCCTCAGCTTAGGCACGTACACAGGACATGACACATTTCTACTTCTGGATCTGTGTACAGGATAACTGTTGCTACAAAGATAAATAAAATCATGAATTTCTGTGGTATATGATATCTGATTTATGAACTTGTGGAGGCTGGGGTTGGTTAATCTGCACTAGAGTTGATTTGAGTGGTTCTACTCTACTCCAGAGTCTCTCCTGTCCTTCTTGGTCCTAGTACATTAGCTTGAAAACCTCACATTCTGGCAAAGAGCAAGACAATAAATCCATACTACAATCACTCTTCTAGCCCTAGGTTAGTCATGCCTGTTGTGCTCCACTGCTCAAAATAGGTCGCATGGTCAAGCCCAAAGTCAAGGTGTTTTATGATGCATAGGTTAAGAAAATCATTCTTCGCTACATGTGGTGACGCACACCTATAATCCTAGCACTCAGAATGCTGAGGCAGGATTGCCTCAAGTTTGAGGCCAGCCTGGGCTACATGGTGAGTTTAGGGCTACCCTGAACCATACAGTGAGATTCTGCCTCAAAAACAAAAAAACAACAGCAGCAAAAACAAAATCATTCTTTCTGAATAACATTGTTACTCAACACAGTGCTTTGGAAATGAGTAATAGCTGACGTGTGTCTTCTTTTCAGTGAAGATGAAGACATGTAGAAACCTTAGGGATTAAAGTCCAATTTTGCTGCTCCTTCTATGGGACATAACTAAAGCCGCTTCAGGAGAGAAGAGCTGCCGTCTGCGATAGGCTCCATGAATGTATTTGCACAGATGTAAGGTGCAGGTGATACCATCATTTTGGTCAAGAGAGAGATGTCAAGGTCAGAGTACTACCTTACAGGTCTCCATGTTGCGGCTTTACGAAAAGTTCCTCTGAACCACCCACTGAACCATGCCTTCATCCCTACTCATGCAAATCAAGGAGCAAATAAATATGCAAATGCTGATCGGAACTTACAAGAATCAGTAAAACCAAATAAGGTACTTTGAAGGAAAGCTAATATAAAAACATTAGAAGACTGACTGGAAAATTCCATGGGTTTATGTTGTACTATCCAACTGTTTCTCCCTTTAGTGGAACAATCTATGTATCTGCAACTCTGTCGTTGTTTACTGTGCTACCTCTACTTATACTCATGTCTCCTAATGAAATGGCAAAACATAACCACAGCTCTTGCTGTTGGTTACATTGTATTAAACAAGGACAGCTATATGCATGAAGCAACAGTTATGTATATGAAACAAATGTTTGTCACTTGAAAACTAATGAGGCGATATGGATAATGAAGGAAGACAAACTTCAGTTTATTTTTCCATGTATTGAACTCTATTGGTTGTCTTTTGCTATGTAACAAGGCAAACCAAACTTGGTGGGGATAAACAGTATTTATTCTCTCACAGTATCTGTCTGTTCAACATTCAGAAAACCCTCAGAGGGGTGGATCTGGCTCTCTTGAAGTCATGATCAAAAACTCAGCTGAGGTTGCAGGTATCTGAAGATGTGACTGCAGGATTGGCTTCCAAGATGGCTTAGTCACACAGCTGGCAAACTGTGCTTTGTTGTTAGCAAGAGCCACAGTTCCTTGACAACTGGGGCTGAATAAACCTGCTTGCGTATCAACACGGCATTGAACTTCCCCAGAGCCAGTGATCTAAGACGGGCTATGCTGGGAACTACAGGATATTTTATGACGTAGCCTTTGAATCATACTCTGACCATTTTGGCAGTCTTACTGTCCATGCCAGGGTGAAGCCAGGCAATCAGTCTCAGGATTTTGCAAGTGCATGACCTTGAGTGTGAATACCTGCTCCAACCTTGCACCCATCCTAAGTGGCTTATTTACCTCACTTGAATCCTACCCAGGGTTTATACATCAGTACTATTAGTGTTTTAAGAGGTTATAAAGGGTATGAATAAGAACCAGTGGGAGTTATCTCAACACCCCAACTGCTAAGTAGCTAACCAAGTTTTGAATCATTGATAGAGACTTCTACCAAGTTCAGCAGTTCTCAACCTTGGCCAAGCATATGAGTTCTCTGAGCATGTTGATGTCAGCACTTCACTTCTTAGAGACACTGATATTTTTCATAGGGAGTTAAACATTCATGGTGCTAAGAAAAGACAAATTTATAAATATTTTTCATGTGTGTTCAGGGATAAGTATTCTGTAAATGAACAGAAAGTTTCCTTTTGGGACTGAAATCCACCTAGAATTTGCCTGTCTTTGTGTCTGTCAGCATCTATTCTCTCTGGGGCAAGGATCATGGAAGGGTTGAGGGCGTCATTGGAGATCAGTCATTTATTCATTTGCAAACTATTGCTGAATGGAGCAGGTCTGGCTAGCTAGATTTCTTTCCTATCACCTATCCATTCTGTGAGAACTGTTTTGTAAAAGAATGGTAGGATCAGGCTTAGTTCCTCAGTGCTAGTCTAATTTAAAGCTCTTTATTTCAAGACAGATCAAAATAGGCAGGTTGGATGGACAGAAAAGCCCCCCATTCAAAAATAAACTAATGGGGACTAGATACATTCTAGATTGCATTAGGTTGTCAGTTCCTTTACAACGGTGTGGCAGCAGGTTGATGCACCCACACAAACACAGAGGCGAAGCTGACCATGAAACCACTCTCAGTTCATATAATTTCGGAGTCTAACGAGGCCTGATATCTAGCAGACTGCATGGTTATTGGGTAGTTATCTGTCTGACCCCCTCTCATCCTGGTCTTTGGGCCAGGGTGGCTGAGCAGTGTGAAAGAGGACTCTGGATATGTGGTTCTCGGCCAGAGCGCTCTGCTTTTCTTCAGTGCAAATAAACAGCAGAAGTTCAGAGTGACGATCGGCTCCACTTCATTACTTGGAACTCTTACTAGAACGTTTGTATTTTCCTCTTCTTTTAATTATCTTAGGGAATGCAACAAAAGTCAAGATTACTATGATTCTGGCAAAGAGTTTAGGGTGCTGGAAGATATCCAGATGAAAATGATCTGGTATGAGCGTATGTTTGAAATCACTGTTTCCCTGTCAATCAGAGAATTAAAATGGAAAATGGAAACACTGCAATTATTTTTTAATGACAGCAACTTAAAAGTCACCTCTTACATAAGCAGGAAAATTCCCACATTGAGAAAGAGCATTGCTATACCCTTTTACTCTGATTTAAATTTCAGGCATCGGGCTGGAGGTACAGCTCAGTGGGCTAAGTGCTTGCCGCTAAGCACTACGGCCCTGAGTTCGATCCCCGGTCCCGGAAAAAAAAAAAAAAAATTTCAGGCATGTGCTGATGAAAAATAGTGTTGCTTGGAGAACAAGTCTTTCATTTCTGATATCAATTTCAGCTGAAGCACAGGCTTGACTGGAGGGTGATTATATTACCTCGTACAATGTCTACCTTTCCATTAGGGTTCCAGCAGGGTTGTGCTGTATGGTAAAATCTCCAAGGACTAGAGTGTCGCCATCTCATGACAAGGCAGATCACTTCCCAAGGGCTCTTGAATGCACGTATACTTGATGGGAGGTGGCGGAGGCTTGAAGGGTGGGGGTCTTTCCATGCTAGAAATAAAATATTGCTTTTCAATGCTAAGAGGGTGAGATGGTATTTTGTAAAAGTAAAAGGCAGATTAATGAAAAAAGACACTTTTTTCTCACTAGTATAAGGATTTGAACCCAAGGCTTTAGCAAAATTGCAAGTTGCCCAGAATGAGCTATAACTTGGGACACTCCTGCTTCAGCCTCCCACAGTACAGAGATTACAGGAATGGACCACCATGCCTAGCAACATATACCTTCTTAGTTTCCTCAGAATTTTGTGGGCTTCCTTCTGTCTTTGTTAGTCCTACCAGCCATTTGAACACCACAGCCATAGTAATAATTAATATTTATATAGAATTTTATACTTTGCCAAATAATTTTAGCCTAATATCACTTATTGTGTATCTAAAAATTGGGTATTATTGTTACCATTCTACAGATAAACCTGAGGCTCAGAGGTCTTGGGAAATTTACTCAAGGGGATCAGATCATCAATTGAAGTCTTCTAGCCAGAACCTATACTCTGCATGACAACTGCCTTCTAGTTAATAAAGTTTTTCTTTTATGAGTTGAAACAATTCTCCAAAAACAAAAACTCTTAAAAGTCAGAGACTTAAGGCTGAAGTACCTCAAAGAGCCCCTCTGCCCACCTCTTCCCAGGTTGAACTCAGACATTCATATGTGATGTGGGATCTGGCAGAGGTGGGAGTTAGAGCTCTTTCGAGTCTCTGAGTTGGTTGATAATTGGCTAGATAAGCAGAATGCCTTTTGTATTGTGAACACTCTGAAGGTCATCCCTGTACAAGTTGCTGTTTCATGTTACCACAGTTTCTTTCTGCCTGAAATGCATGAGTCATCCAGGTTAGTGTACGATTTAGCTGTGCAAAGGCTCCAGCTATTTTGATAGTAGAAAATAGAAATATATATGTCAGCATCTTTATGTTCATGACTCAGTCAACTTTTTGGCTAGCCTGGCAATTCATAAGCATCTTGGAGAAATGGGGGGGTAGGGGAAGATTGAAACCTTTGTAACATAGACAGTTAATTAGAGAACAATTTTTAAAAAATCAATTGAGATTTTCAGAATTTCATTTGCTCATTTTAATTTAAAGATCACCTAATCCATAATTACCCGTTTTTTTAGATGTTTTAATAGAGCCTTAAAATATGTCAAGAGGCCAGTACAGTTGTATGAATCTTGTGCTTCTTTCAGAGAAATAATGAATTTCTGAGATTCACATAGGGACCAAAATGCTGTCCTTCGATACCCTAGAATTTTTAACTATTAGTGTTTTATTCACCACAAAACATTCCCTGCATGCGGTTGCAGAGCCTTTGAGGATGCTTTGTGAGAAACAGAAGAAGAGCTTGCCGTGGTGAGTGTGGTATCAGATCAGCTCCATGTTTTATGGAGTCCCCTGTAATTGTGGCCTAACTCAGATTCACCCAGAACAGCTGAGTCAGAAGAGAGAAGCTTGACCTTAATGCCGCCTCGGGCTGCTATGTGAAGAACCGTTTTGGAAAATGTTTCAATAAAACACAAAAGGGGAAACCCAAGCAACTTTGTTTTTCTCCTTGGGGAAAAAGAGAAAGGGCAGCAACAGCCCACTCTGATAAAAAGCAGCTGGAAATCTCTTAAAATTACCCTTTCTCACTCTATTTCACACTTGAGCATCTGGGCCCAGCTGAACCCGAGCAGTTCAGAGTTGCATGAAAATGGAAAAATAAGATTAAAAGAAAAATCACTTTTAGCCTTCAGGTGAGGGCAGGCTGGGTTCCCATTTCATGCTCAACGACTTGTTCCATCGGAGGAGCGTTGCTGTCTGAGGAAGCCAAGGCGAAGAAGGGTGTTGAGTCAGGAGTTGTGCATTAGTATGGGCTGGTTCAGGGCTGGGAAGCCATATAGTCTCTGAGCTATGAGCCTTCTGTGCTAATTAAAATACAAGAAGAATACTGTATGGTAACAGTATTTTGTGTTGAGGAAATACTGTGTAGTGAAAACGATCAGTTCCTACATCTCTCAGCACTGTACTCACATTTCTCTCTGATACTGACACCATTTTCTCAGTCCAAGACCAAATAGTACCACACAGAAGGAGAGCAGAGCTGCTACAATGACCGGCCATGACATTCCATCTTTGGGCTTATTAACTACAATATCTGAAAAGGGCATAAAGACAGACGAGCTTTAGCGCTGAACTTTGGTATCTGGAAAAAAGGATTAAGTTATTTGTCTAGGGTTGAATGGCTCAGTGGTGGTATATACTATGCCCACAGCCCCAGGTTTGTGCCTAGCACCACACAAAGTAAAACCTAAACCAAAGTCTATTTCTCCTGCTTGAAACATGTTTCTTTCCAAAGGGTCATGGGGGTGCTCACTGACTGATCACAGTGTGAAGGTGTACCTACGAATTGTTATGTAAGAGACAGCATCTTGCCCACAATTTTCTATGACTATATAAGCACATATGTATATTATTAATATATATTCCTTTTATTACAAATGGAGCATACACTACTCTGTCCCTAACCCCTTTTTCCTTTCTGTTTTTTTTTTTCCCTGCTGGGAATCAAATTGATGACAACACACTTGCCAAACGTCTAACCCCTTTTACTTAAAAAACTTTTAGAATCTTTTCCACAGCTGTGAATAGAGATTTATTTTTTAGAGATTGGTTAGTTCCCCAATTCCTCTACCATAGTTTATTTAATTGATCTCATAATATTGATGATTAAATTATTCCAAACTTTTTTAATTTCTGAAAATATCACAATGAAATTTCTTATAAATTATAAATACAGTATATGTTTAGATATTTATATTATGCAGATCTTTTAGGTAAAAAGTTACCTGTATTTGTTTTTCTCATTGTTTTCACAAGATAGTGAACTGTTTACAGTTATATTGCTCAATTTTTATTACTGATTTTTATGCAGAGAAGTCTCAAAAAAATCAGAGGCCAAAGAATTGGATGTAAAATACTAGTTGCTAAGTCTTTGCTGCCTTACATAGTTTGGACTTCAGTCACATGTTATCACGTTAAGGCGGAATATCAGTGCTGAAGATTTTCTTCATACAACACCTATCAATAGATTTCACCCTACCTCAACCCTGCCAAAGGAGATGCTCAGCGTACACTGGAAGCCCATATGGTCTATAGCACATCATCCTGTGGTGCATTTTCTGTAAGGTGGCTAGATAGTCCACCATGCAAACCACTACAGTGCTGACCACAAACAGCAATCATACAGCTTGTGAATTCAGGCATTAAGGAAGTTCTGCTTAAATCAATCAAACTTTACTAGGGTGCATACTGGTGAGATGGTGAGATCTACCATTTTGCCTTCAAAGTTTAGAGATATCAAAGTACAAAGGGTTTTTAATAGGTATTACATTAATGCCTACAAATTCTACTCCAGGTATAGTTGGGATACTGCGGGTACACAGGACGCTGTCTTAGTTGAGAAGAAGACGCCAATCTTGCCCCATCTCTAAACTAAACACTCCTTCAGGACCTCAGTAGTCTTAAAGGTATTGGTAGCGCCTTCATTTGAGGTTCCACTGTTATAATGTGTGCAGGATGATGCTTCAGTGATCTGAATTCTATATGACCATTCATATAAAAGCTCATGTGGATCTTCAGGTGGAGATTTCACAGGTCAAGTGAAACACTCCCTGTCCCACACAACTTGGAAGTGAGAGTTAGTTATGCCACTGAATCTAGAGATATGGGTTGCACTGAGATGGTTCCAAGATGACTGAATTCCTTGGTCTCTTGAGATATAAAATAAAGGCTTACCTTTTGCACTGACGACATTTTATTAGTTGAATTGCAGAAATACCCTTTGCTCAAACGATCTCTTTCTTGTGTTATATTTTCCCAGACTTGAAAATGATTCTTGCTCTTTTTCTTTCAGTGCTGGGGATGGGATCCAAGGCCTCATGCATGCTAGGCAAGTACTCTACCATTGACTACACTCCCAGTCCTTCTGCTAGCTTTCACCTGGCTAGTTCTTTTCTATTTTTCAGGTTTAATTTAAATATATCCTCAGATCATTTTCTGTTTCAGTTAGAATTAGGTCTTTTTGTTAGATTATGATATCCTACCATAGTAACTGTGGCAAATTAATTGCATGATTATTTATTTACTGTATTTTATCTCTAGTAATTTATAATCGGCAGGAGCCCAGGGTCATTACTATACACCCAGCAACTGGAAAAATATTCAACACATATTTGCTGAGTAGCCAAAAGACAAGATCCAAGAAGATATGGCAAATGACTCACCAGTGATGTGGAGGGTGTTATTTTTAGTCAAGGCACTAGCAGTTGTGAGGGTTTCTGAAAAGCCTCCCATTGTGCTGGTGAACACACCATCTAGGGATACAAAAGGGAATATATTAACTGGTGCTAAAAGCCATCTCAACCTGACCAAGTGGTATAAAATCACAATTGGGTTTCAAGTACTAGTGAGAGAAGCTCAATTTGAATGGCTTGACTGTCCCTAAAATATTACGTGTAAAGCTCACTAAGGACCAATTTACAGCAAGGCTAGGATCCTGGGATTTGTCTAATAGCTACCAAATGAGGGAAATTTCCTATTGGTCTAAAGAAAAGAAGAAAAGCCAAACATTTCCAAATAATAAAAAATATCTGCTAAAAATCTACACGAGAAATTTAAGTAGTGTCGCAAAGTGCCGTAAGTGAGGCCACGGAAAGAGAACTGCTCTGGATCCCTGGGAACTGCTCAGGGCCGCGGAAGGAGGCAGCTCCGGCTGTGTTCTTTCAGAGTAACAAGGAATCAGCCGATCACAGCCCTGATTTCATCCATCCCAGTGTGTTCATAAAATCAATAAAAATTTCTTACAAATCCTTGTTGAATAATCATTCCACTCCCAGTGGGAAATTCAAAATTGAAAGACATTTTCATGGATATAGCCATTTGCAGATTTCATGTTGAAATGAAAGAGAAAAATCCAAGGCTGTGGTTTTTCTACTTTCTTTGCCTGGGAGGAATTTTGATTCTGTTTATTGTCATTTTCATTGTAAAGATACACTTTGAAGCACCTATCTAGTGTTGTTCTTTATCAGAGCTTGTTTTTCACTTATTCCCAGATAAAGTAGACCGCAACTTTCTGTGCACCGGGATCTTCCCCGGGTACTCACCGTGAAGAGTTGAGCCTGCACCCAGGGTAGATGAGCGGTATGTTTCACTGGGTATCCATGAAACTGCTAAGGGCACAATATATTGGAAGAGTCAATCATCTATAGCACTAGCCGCCTATTTTCTCTTCTTGACCATTCTAATTGGATCTAATAATTATGGGGGAAAATATATTAATGAGTACTGAAAGCAATAACATTGAGCTTTCCTGCAGTATACCTTAGCACATTCCAGAAAAGTGGGAAGTTGTGGTTCAGATGTCTCTAACTGGGAAAGTCTTTTCTTAATCTTTTTTTTGGAGGGGCGTACTGGGCATCAAACTGAGGACCTTTCATTTGCTAGGTGGGCGCTTGCTCCATTGAGCTATATCCCTGGCCCCCTAGTCACTGCTATGGTTTGAAGGTTCCACCTTTAAAACTCACGTGTTGCCAACATCACAGTGTTAAGAGGTGGGACATTTAAGGGGTAAGTAAAACACAAGAGCGCCTCCTCTCAGGAATGAGATTGAAGTCCACACAAAAGAGGCAGAATCACCCTTGCCCGTCTGTCTTCTGCTATGTGTGGGCACAGTGGGGTTTTAACCAGATCCTGACATCTAACCTTCCAGAGCTAAGAAAAAATAAATTTCTTTTCTTTATAAATTACTTGATCTGTAATATTTTGTTTTATCTGCACCAATGGTCTAAAACGGTCACTTAGAAATAGGAAAAAGGATCAGAAAGCCAACACTAGCCACAGAGAATTTATCCTCCCTGTTCCCATTCCCACCCATAAATGACCAGAAGGAATGTGAGAGAAGGAGGTTACAGGTATGTAGGGTGGACTTTAGTTGGGAAAAGGTGCCACTGCGACTTTGAAGACCTCAGTGGAACATGCATGAGGGAATAAAATATTCTGTGTGTATAGTCTGGCTGACTGTGGAAACATCTGTATCAGTAGAGAGCTGTAGACTCCTCAGTGACGAGTCTTACTAGCTCTTCAGTGAGCACCTTTGAGGTTCTCAGAAGCAAATACTTCTCTTGAGTAGAGGATAGCAAACTTGGGCAACATATAGAGTTGAATTAAGTTTGTCTATTTCTTGCTCCATTCTTGGAAAGAAAGGTCACTTCTCCCCACACACCTGCATTTGATAATAGGTCTCCAGTGTAACGTAGAGGGAAATGCTACTGTAGTGCACGGTTGTTATCAGTAGAAATATATTCTACTCATTTATGTAAAATGGTAGCATATATAAGATTCCCAGTGAAGTGCTTCCTTGTGTGGCCAGACCAAGACAAATGAACAAAACCAAAACGAACATTTAAAAACCCTTTAGCCCACCCCATACCCTTCTTGTTTTTTACCTAGATGTCAACAGCAGCTGAAGCTGTTGACAAAAGTGTGACCAGGCCTTTCCAAAGAGGTGCAAGTTGATATGGTTTTAGGGATTTCTCAGAGGACAATCTGTCTTGCACTGACCATATTATGCTTAGGCCACAGAAATGTTCTTTTCTTCAGTTTAAGTATCTTACCCTGCACATTTGCTCTTGATTAATTTTTCTTCTGGACAGAGCTCCGAGATTTATAGATGATGATGAAATAGATACTTTCTAATGTTAATTCTTAATTTGAAGTCACTACCAGGAATTTGATTGACAAATAGCACAGCTGATTAAAAAGCAATTGTCACTGTGCCTGACTGAACTTTTTTTTTTTTTTTTTTTTGCGGTACTGGGGATCAAACTCAGGACCCTGTGCTTGCTAGGCAGGCGCTTATTCCACTGAGCTATATCCCCAGCCCTACCGTGTCTGAATTAAGGTAAAACAATGAAGAGGGCAGTAGGTTCTGGATAGAATTACAGGTTTGTTTTGTTAAAAATGTTATTTCCTACTTCTTACTTTCAGAGCTTGATGTCTATTATTTAGTATCCCTTCAGAGTATGTTTGCAAGGAAGGATAAGATAATTTATGCTAAGGTAAAAATTGTTGAACAAGTACAATTCCTATAATGGAAATAGGTATTTAGAACAAAAAGATATTTTTCACTTTACTATCAGTGAATCATTACAGAATATTTTGTAAAAATTAGTAGCACATGGGCAGCATTAAGTTTTTCACCAAATACAGTGTTTTTTGGCCAATATTGATTTTCTCTGTGCAAAACAGGCAGATGCACGACGATTTCAAGCTATTATGATCAGCACAATCCATCCAAACTGTAAAACCAGGAATAACTCTATGCCAGTTAGTTGACCATTTCATAAAAATTCTTTTGAGACTTCTACAATCTTTTCCAGCATTGAAGAATTCCTCAGTATAATGCATAATATAATTAAATACAAAACCCACCTTGGAAAAGTAGGAAGTTGTTTTTGTACTTGTGGCTTTAAGAGTTGTTTTATATGTGATAAAAATTTTACAGAAGATTGTGGTGGCTAGAGGGGTGAAGAAGGAGATTTCATTTGGTGGATCCAATGTGTCTAAAGATACTTAAGTAATGTAAATGAGAAACTTCAAAACCAAAAACATAAGTAAGAGTCTTTCCACGAGATGAATTGATGACTGTAATTGCATCCCACGCTCCCACAAGGAAAGGTCTAAATGAAGAAAAGTTGTTTACAGAAACCTCTGTAAGATAAAAGTGGCTTGGCTGGGTGTGGTAGCATACACCTATGATCCCAGTACTCTATGAAGCTGAAGCAAGAGGGTCACAAGTTTGAGCCCATCTTGGGCAAGTTAGTGAGTTGGAGAGACTTAGTTTCAAAGAAAAAAAAAACATTTAAAGGCCTGGGGTTGTAACTCAGTCAAAGGCACCAGGTTTAACCCCTGGTACCAGAAAGAAGGGGCAGGGGATCACTTGTTTCTTATAGATTTTTTTTTATTTTAAAGAGAAAAAAAACCTAACCAAACAACAACAATGAAGACAAAAACAAAACAACACACAAACAACAAAAAATGATACATGACCTCGGAACAAAATGATAGGAATTAACAATGGTTGCTACATTGCATACAGTTATCCTCAACCAAGTTGCTCAGTCCACCAGATGTAAGAATGTAAGATTGATCTTTCAATAAAACAGTACTTCTGTGAGAGCTCATTCACTCCTATAATTTAGATATCTAATCCTCAGGATGTACTGGCTATTCCATTTGGTGTTCTTATGTTTCCTTTGCCCTCTTCCAGAAGAATTATGTTGCCGTTGTCCTTTAGTGGATTGAAATATTCTGTGTTCTTCAAGGGGTCATCATGTTTGTCAGATATATGAGTTAATCTTCCTTTAAATCTCTTGAGCATTCGTTTTCATCAAAATCAATAAGTGAACATCACTTTGACATTTGGATGGTAAATATTGTCTTGACTAATAAACCAATATCACCCAAAATAGAGACACAAGGGATACTGTGTTGTTGGAACTTCTCCAGTAAATTGCTATAGACTTTCTTGAGCCTAATGTAAAATTCTTAAACATTTCTTCAAATTTAGTTCTTGGTAAAGCTTCTTCATCAGGGAAGGGTACTTCTCATCTCTGGTAAAAGCAATACCAGTTTCATAGCATAGTATTTGTCCTTTAATTGCAATAACTCTTTTGACATTACTCTATGGCCAATTTATAAGTTGTCAGTGACATTATGTCACATTAGAAATCCTTTCCTTTTATAAGAAAATCTACTTTGAGTCATCAAAGTCTTTATTTCTCTGAAGTTTGACAGTTCTTTTGATAAAACTACAAATGATTTCTGTTACATATATAGGAATCCTGATGTGAACAGAACTCTTGTTGAGTTCCAGCATCTTTTTTCACAAGTAGGTAGACTTTGATGAATCACTTCTTGATTGTCTAGTCTTTTCAGTCCTTGATTTTGTCCTAGAACAATGGCAGGGGTAGCAACACTATCCAGATATGTAGTGCCTAGATACATGGATTTCCATGATCTTGGGCTTCTTCTTAGTCTTCCTCTTCAAGGGGAATATGTGCTGAGACAGAACCACCTAGGATGCACACACCGGTGCTAGCTACTTTGCCCACTCTTGGCACTATCACCCAGTCTACAGATGGGCCCCTCACACTCTTGCCAACAACAAAAACATAGTGACACACAAATCTCTCAACTTTCCTCCTGGGTATGGAAAGTACAACGGTTGCTATGAAACCATTGGGCTCAGCTGTCGAGAAGCCAGACAGGACCATCCAGGACACAGGCAGAATAAGAGATGGATGCACTGATCATATTTAAGAGGAAGGATATGTAAGTTTTGAAAGGATAAGGAATTCATGGTCAAAGAAGATAATAAGTCCCTTTTTGAGGTTAGTAAGGTGCACTCTGACCACGTGTGTGTGTGGTATGTGTTTGCTATTTGTATTGATGGTGAGCATGAGCTTGTAGATTTGATTTATGAAGTGGGTTGGAAGCAAAGGTGCCACAGTGACACATTCTGTACTTGTCTGACTTAGGCATACTGACTGGCTTCAGCGAGGCTTTCAGCTCCACTGGATCACATGGATGGCAAGGGAAATCAGGAAAAATCTAATTAAGACTCAATTTTCTACTTCATGGCTTGGTCACCTGAGTTTCAGGGTGAAAAGGTGTTCAAAAGAAGTTATTAACTATATATATATATATATATATATATATATACATATATATGACACTAACATTATATCACTATATAATATTAACTATAATAGTTATTAACTATATATAATGCCATATATATGGTATGAAAGTGGTTAGATTGCATGCTTTTATTTTGTAAGTAGTTAAAATAAAATACATATTTCTGTTCCAAGTCATAGGAAAGTTGGAAGATGAATTAGCATCCTATTCCAAAATTCTTGAATTCCTGTCCAAGTTTATAAGCAAAATGATGACAAAAGAATATATTAACACATAATGTAGTTAAATGCAGTGTGTGCAGACAAGTGTGGCAGCATTTAAATATATATGAGCTCCGTGAAATGCATGCAGGAGTAAAACATCCCACAGACTATGTTCCCATACAGCAAAGGCCCTAGAAATGCTGGAAGCACAGCCATTATCATTATTTTTCTGTCTCTAAGCATTTCATAAATCTACCGAAATAAACACACTGAAAAGAAAAAAAAATCCCATTACCAAGGCCTGTCATGAATCTTGCAAAATGCATCATCCAATACTGGATGTCACATTACGGTCCAACCTAACAAGTAGAAACATGTTACAGAAAGGATTTGGGAGTGAGCAATCAACTTTTTGGATCCTAGTGTGTTTTTGTGAATGATTATAAATAAAGCAACTTACTGCAGGGGATACTTTCCCCAAGGTTATAAACTGGTTAACAAGCTCTTCGTATCCTTGCATAAATAAGAAGGTGTGCCTACACTGCTAGGGAAAAGTTCTTTGGCTTCAGAGTCTTTCAGATTTCACCATTTCCAAAGCCATTTTTATGATAAGAATGCTAAAATGATATCTGAGGAAAATGAGGTTTTGCAAATGGAAAAGCACAGAAAATATGGAGGTTCACAATAGTTCATTTCATTATGTGTCTGTGAAATGACTAAGAATGTATCATACAAATGATAAAGCAAGATTTTTAAGCAACATACTTTCAGTATCTTGGTTTCTGGGGCAAAAAGCGCCTTGGGTGACTTCTGTGCTTCATGCTGATGTAGAGGATGGGCCGGATGCCTTCCCCTCCTCCCCATCTGCTTCCCTGCCACTTATGATAATACCCATTTCAATTTAAAAAAGGTAAAAGTTCCAGTTAAACAAACCACTTCTTTTCACTTTGTCTGTGTACCTCTGTGTGTTTTTCTCCCTGTCACTGCCCACACAGTCAACCTCTTCAATCAGTCAACAGGTGCTTGTTGAGCACTGACAGCATGCCTCCCACTGTTAGAGGTGACAGGACAGTGCCCTAAGCAAGAAAGAAAGCTTAGGTTCCTATTCCTTTGTGTCCCACATTCTAGCCTAATTGCAGTGGGGACTGAATACATTTTTAAAAAATCAGACCTTGGTAAGTATTATGCTGAGAACTAAAATGTGGGCTAATTGAACCGCAGCTTAAATCTAACTTGGAGCTCAGCATTTTCCTACAGCACTGGAGTGCCAGTTAATGTCAGTTGTCGACTTGACTGGATTAAGTCCCCTGGAGAGGGGGCTGGACATGAGACACTATGCTCACCACAGGGTTAATGCACTAATGCTCATTTCTGAACGCACTGCCAAGAAGCGGGACCCAGTTAAAGAATGCAGGTCACCACTGGCTGCCTGCCTTTGCAAGGTGTGTTTCTCCCCGGCACTCTTCCCCTGGGCTCTGCTTCCTGGCTGCACCGCCATGCCCTTCCACCATCGTGTGGATCCCGGAAGTCAAGGACTGTGCCATTTTAAACCGTGAAGCAAGTAAAATCGCTCGTCCTTCAAATTGTGGGTTTCATATTTCGTCCCAGCAATGACATAGCTGAATAATACGGTTGTTCAATAAGCTTTTATCCCCGTTGCTACATAATTCCTATATGACAACCAACAAGTATCGATTTATCTATTTATTCATCTACAGTTTGGACTGAACACTAACTGTGTGCTAAGCATTATTTTAGGGACTGAGAAAACAGGTAAACACAGAAAGATCTGAAGCTTCCATGAACTAGAGAGTCTCAAGAATAAAGGATGACAAAACCAATATAAACACAGTTTCAGCAGTTTATGACAAACCGCTCACTTTTATCTTAATACTGTAGGGCATAAGTGCAAGTCTATTAAAAAGAATGTACTTTCCTCAGCGTCCCTAATGTTTTTATGCTCAATGTCTACCTGGTACAAATGTTATAGCTCATACCTTTGTATGATAAGTGGGCTAGCTTAGAACATAACGGCTGTCATTTTGCCTGGATTTGTAATATTTCATTGAGCTATTATTTTAGCCTATTAAACATTCTGTTATTATAGGTTATATGTTTCCTTAATACTACCTATTCCTAGTCATATATACACAAATTTGGGGCCATTATAAATAATGCTATAAATGTCTTCATCCTGTTCCATCTCTTGTGTTCCATCTCCTGAATGTTGTTTGTTATTCGTTTACATAGATTAAAATCTTTATTGGTCATATTATTTATACTTACTCTTATTTTATTTTATTTAAAAACTCAAGCTATATGTTGTCTTCTGGTATTTACGTTTTTGGCTCAGTACAATGTCATTAAGATTCATTTATGCTATGAATGCCTGCCAGTCATTTTTTATTCTTCTATAAATTTTATTATATGAGGCTGGGTGTGTTAATGCACGCCTGTAATCCCAGCACTTGGGAGGCTGAGGCAGGTGGGTCATTGAGAGTTTGAGACCAGCCTTGGGCTTCAAAGTGAGCTCAAGGCCAACCTGAACTGAATAGAGAGAGCCTATCTCAAAAAGACAAAAAAACAATTGTTCTATGGGTACATTGGGTTTATTTACCCATTCCCCTGACTCTAGGCATTCACATTATCTGCAATTTTGCTGTATGAACAGTATTTTCCTCCAGTATTTATGTCCGGCCTTCTGTATGTGCATGTATTCATAACTCCTGTATCCATATGCCACTGGAGAGGGAGGTCTATATACAGGGATAGAATTGCTGGGTTATCAGGTATGTGCATGTTCAACTCTAAAATGTAATGTCAACCAATTTTTAGTACCATCAGCAATTTATAAGAAATTACATTAATAATATAAGTGGCAATAGCAGACTTCTTAATTTTTTGCCAATTGGTTATGTGTTAACTGATTTCTTCATTCTAATCTTTATATTTGTTGATTACTAGAGAAGTATGCTTCTTTTTAGATGTATCTGGTCACTTTTATTTGTGATCTACCTTTTGACATTTCTATTTATTTTTGTCTTTCTTTGGTTATTGATTTATATATCTTGACATGAAGTGTTTGATCATTTTCAATTATGTGTGCCAAATACCTTTTCTATATTATAACTTGCTTTTTAAACCTTCTTTAAGACATCTTTTGATAAACCCAGTTTTCTTAATTCCATTCTTTTTAAATTAATTTTGTTTGACCTTTATTATTTCTACTGGTTTTAGGATCGGTTTGTTCTTGCAGTTTTAGGACCTTGAAATGCACAACTAGACTATTTATTTGGGATTGATGTGTTTTTCTACTGTGGGTACTTATAACTAAACTGTCCTCTTAGAACCATTTTTGATCTAGGGGAAATGCTAGGGGTCAGATATGCCAACTTCCTGTTTCCCAAAGTTAAAAAATGAATTCTAAGGAACAGAGGAGGCTAAGAGCAGGAATGATTAACTTGGACAGTGAATGGTGAGCAGGAACAGCTCCTGAGGATGGGAGGGATCCCGAATGGATTACCCCTTAATTCCATCCTAATTTATCAATTTTAATTGTTAGTGCTGTGTGCCTCATTAAGCCCTTCCCTAGTCCAAGAGCCAGGGAGAAGTTCATCTTTATTTTATTACATATTTGAATGCTTTCCTTCTGACACAAACATCTTAAACTACATGCAGTTTATGTTTGCGCAAGGCGCACGGTAGGGGTGCACTCTAATGCCTGTGTGCTGAGCGGTCCTTCCGCCTTTTCAGAGTAATCTGCTATGCTACCTTTGACGTATCCCTAAATGGCTCTTATTTATGGATCTCCTTCGATGCCATCGCTTGTGTATACTGCCCTCTCAACTCTTGTATTTGGGCAGTGAGTTTACAGGTATCTATTATATTGTTAACATATTTTTAAAAAAGAAATAGATAACAGACGATCATGCGTTGACTAGTGATGAAAGTGTGTCATGAATTAAAGATTACGATTCACCCAACTCCGTGACCCTGAGGTCCGTCAAAGAGCTAAAATAAATAAATAACGCTACGAAGGACAGTATTGTACACGTTCCTTTCTTCTCTTTCCTAAGGACAGATTCTCCGCGGTCAAATGACTGAGCCAGTCGGCATAAAAGACCTCTGAAGGTTTCAGAGGCGTGGCTTAAATGCTTTCCAAAAGGACACACACATTTACTCTTTGTGGCAAAGGGTCCAGAAGGTAAATTTGGAGTTCTGCACGCGAGGCCCTTGGAATTCTCTTTCCTCTCTGCTCCACCTACCCTCCTCGCCACGCCCCCACTCCTGTGGTGTTCGTTTCATGCCACTAGGAGGCAGTATATTTCTTCTTCGGGCTTCCCACAGGCCCATTGGAGCTGGGTTGGAGGAACAATAAAACCATCTCTGTGTGTCAGGTTGGACCCTCTCTTTCTTCATCTTCATTGCGTACACATCTTGGCTACTTTTCTTTTCCGCGCATACGCTCGCAGCCTGCTCTGTCGGTTTATGTGTTGTATCGCCTTCCTCGCTAAGGCCTTCCAAGACCACTTGACCTTTCCCTTTGCTCCCCCGTGTTCCTTCACTGCTTTGCTTCTCCGTATCACTTTCTACTACGTTTCTGTCCTCCGGCAGAATGTGGAGGTTAGGTACGTATGTTTCGTTTACAGATGTACGGCTCACACGTACGGGAATGCTGTAAACAAGGTAGGTGCCTTGCAAATAGCAGTGAATAAGACCATGAACAAGCATACGGTGGCTGTTCAGCAAGTGAAGGAGCCCCAGGTGCTAAGGGACCCAGGTTTATACTCAACATTTTTTGGCAGCTGTCCCACTGGAGGTCCAGGAGTCACTGGAGGCTTGGTTAGTCACACTGGTACTGCTGGCTGAAAGACAAAACTATTTTCAGAATCGAACTTTTAAAATAAAACTATAATTTAACTTTTCTTTGGTGCACTGAATATTTACTCTGTGTGACTTTGGGGAAATCTGAAATTAAAAATGTCCTCCTCTGTGAAGAAATAATAGCTGCTATTAAATTGAACGGCTATACTTTATTTTAATGCCAATTAACAGCTCACTGGCTCTCTCTGTTCTTACCCACTCAGATCACTGGGAGTGTTGAGATTACTCTTACCTCAAAATCCCTTGGCAAGTAAAAGATACATTATAGTAACAGGTCATCAACCTTATTTTTAAGATTATAGGGATTTATCTATCAATCTGTGGGCACTACTGAGTGGCCCAAAGCTAAATATCAGCATCAAATGAAAAATATAAACTTCTGCCCTAATCTCAGTATCTTAGAGGCTGTGTGGTGAAACTTTTATGTTGTGTGTGAAATGGGTGAGGAAAGCTTTTCTATACTCATGTTGAGGCATGGTGTGTGGCTTTGATGTATTCACATCGATGAGGACTACTGAAGATGTAGCTGGATATCCTATTTTGAAAGCAAAGTTCCCAAATTATTATAGATGTTTACGTCTTTGTGTTTAACTGTGTCACTAGATTCAACAAGAGCATGAACTATTAGGATAGAAAGATCTCAGTGGAAATAGTCTAATGTCCCCATTTTATAAATGGTAAAACTGAATCCATGCAATGCTCTCATCCTCATCACTGTGCTATTAACAGCTCTCCTAAGTACAAATGTATAATATTCTCACTTTCAAAATGTATGTGTCTGTATTTACTGTCCTTGGTTCTGTTCTCCTGCTGGGGAAATAGCAATAAGGTTCCTATTCTCACAGAATTAACATGAATTTTCATAATAGTAGAAAACATTTTTCACATACTGTAATGGTCGATACATTGTGTCAACTTGAGAAGTTTAGAAGTTTAACTAAGCCACTCAGCAGGAAACCAGGGACCTTACATAGACTGGCAGGGTTGTGGGAAAAAGGGACTCTTCTTCACTACTGGTGGGGGTGCAACTGGTACAACCACTGTGGAAATCGGTGTGGAGAATCCTCAAAAATCTAGGATTAGAGGTCCCATTTGACCTAGCTATTTCTTCTGGGTATTTTTCCAGAATTGAAAACATCATACCACAGCGATATATGTGCACCCATGTTTATAGCAGTGCAACTTTTGTAATAGCTAAATCTTGGAAACAACCCAGATACCCGTTAACTGAGGAGTGGATAAAAAAGATATGGTATTTTTTTTTTTACAATGGAGTACTACTCAGGTATAAAGAAAAATAAACTCAAGGCTTTTATAGGTAAATGGATGCAACTAGAGGCCACACTCATAAGTGAAATAAATCAGATTCACATGTAAAACATTGTACTGTCTCCTTAGTGTAGGAGTCTGAAAGAGTAAATAAGATACAAAAGGTACAATAGATATGGTGAAAGGGAAAGAAACTGCTTAAGAGGAAAGAACAACTGGGATGAGGGAAAGGGAAAAAATATATACAATAACTAAGATAATTATACTACTAATTTCTATTGGTTTATTGAAAGGAACAGTTAATGATTAATTTTTTGATCAATTTTGCATGCCTATGTTTGGTAATCTAAATGACTACTTTGAAGATAACAATATTCAACATCATAGCCATTATCGATTTCCTATTATATTGTTTTGAAATTCTGTATTGTTTTCAATGTTTCTTTCTTTTTTATTCTCTTTAAAATAAAAAAGAAAGTATCTCTGGAGATGAAACATGTGAATGAAGAAGAAAAATATGTAACCACATTCTATTGAAATTATGTTTGTGTCTCTTTGGAAGATAAATTTTTAATGTATTTTAGTGGTATGCATTTCCCCTTTGTTCTAAAACACAGTCAAGGTGGCTTACATAAAAGTGCAATATAAGAAGATAAAAAGCAGTGAAGAGAAAGCAAAACTAAGGAAGAGGAAAACATAGTGAGAGAAGAACATGTTGCGTCAGTGCAAGCCTGAACTGGCATAGTACAGAAAATGCAAATCTCAATGTTCTGTACTCTGTGTAACCTCACATTTGGTCTGAACTTTCTAGTAGAAAATGCTAGGGGATAGAGAGTATATGTTATATGATTAATGAACATCAGAAGATAAAATAATTCAATTTTCAGGAGAAACAGTTATCTTTTTCATTGTAATTTAAAATAAATTTTCCCCTAGGTCTTTAAAAAGGAATGCTATGTAATGTGTGCAATAGCCTTAACAATACCCTTATCCTGTGAGAGCTAATAGGCTAATTTGTCAGTTCTTTTTGTGTGCTAGATATTATCCCTTTGTCTTGGAACAACTGGCAAAATTGTTTTCCCAGTCCATAGGTTGTTTCTTCACTCTGGTGGTGGTTACTTTTGCTGTGCAAAAGCTTTTTAATATGGTGAGATCTCAGTTGTTGATTCTTTGTAATATTTCCTAGAGATCAAGGTTCTGTTCATGAAGTCTCTGCTTACATCTGTGTCTTCAAGTGTTCTACCTATTCTCCCAGCAGATTTGGTCTTTCCGTGTTAACATTTAGATCTTTGATTAATAGGCTCATTTATCCTAAAGCTTTTGTCAGTGGTGATTAGTGTCCCAGCTACCTAGCTATTGCAATTCTGGGGAAGTGCATGTCTTAAGAAGAGAGAATATGGGTAGTAAAGGTAAAGGTAATGTAAAGGTCAAATGTAAAGGTCTGTGATAGAATTTGTATAATGGGCCATGTGCAGTTTAGTTCAGGTATTGATAATACAAACACAGCCTAACCTACGAATAGGTGAGGGAATCACCTAATCAGTTCCACAGTTGTCCCATTTCCTTGAGGCCTGCCACAAGGATGTAGATGAAAGGGTAACCAGTCCCTCTTTCCTAAGACTGCCCCAAGTCAAGAGCTGGGTGGACAGGGGAGAAAGGGAGGGAACAGGGGATGAACAAAGGAATTAAGATGTGTTATGTGGGGCTGGGGATATAGCTCAGTGGAATAAGTGCTTGCCTAGCAAGCACAGGGTCCTGAGTTCGATCCCCAGTACCGCAAAAAAAAAAAAAAAAAAAAAAAAAAGATGTGTTATGTGCACGTACCAACCTCCCACAAGGAATGTAAATATTATGTACCCCAAACATGTACTAATAGACTAACAATAATTAAACAAGTAAGATTTTTAAAAAGAACCTCCTTTCCAAAGGCTGTGCCACAAAAAGGCTAATTGCCAGGGGTAAAAGCACTGATAATTTGCTGATAATAGCTTTACAATGGGGCTGTAATTTTCCAGTGACAGAATTGCAGTCAATTCTCTCATTGAATTCTCCTCTTTGCCATAAATACCTCTCAGAGCCACCAGTAACATTATTGTTCAGTAATTATAACTTCGAGCTATCAGCCTCACACCATTCATCCAAGTGTCAGTGGGTATAAACAGTGCACATCCACCTTCCTATGGGATATGCAGTATATTTGTAGCTTAAACATAGTTTGCCTTGAACTGAGTATGGAGGTCACTTTACTATAGGATCACTCTTACAGCAGAGGGCACTGGGATTTCCCCACAGCCCACAGAAACGACAGTTTACCAGCCTGGATGCTGTGAGAGGTCGGCCATGGCTTGCTTGGTGTGAGAATGTTGCTAGGCTGTGCTCAAACTCACCCCTTAGAGGAAAACTTAGGGTTAAAGTCTCTGCTTTAAGAGCAACTGTGCTTTGGTATAAACCTTGGCACTAGAGATAGTAGAGTGAATTTGAATTCTACTTTTGTCATTGAGATAGCTTCATCTTTATCCCTTTCTTCAACAATTTCTTTTAAAATTGTTCATAGTTTTTTTTAAGTTACCCTAATTCCTTTTGGGACAAGGTAAGGTAAAAAATTCATGGAAGAAAATAGAAGTCTAGCTCTGAGTAATCTTTGGACACTGTGAGTTACTGAAAAGACCTGTTGTGCTTTTCTTAACAGAAAAATACAATTTTTTTCTTTCTCCCTTCTGGCCTCTCTCTCTCTCTGAGAACTGAGCTCCAAAAATTAGAGACGTAGTACGTTAGAGCAAAGGAATGATTTCAGCAGGGGCGATGTGGTGAAAATGATCATCATGACGAAGAAGAACTAGGACATAAACACCAGAGAACTGTTTTTATGTGTAGAACACACACTATTGTTCTTAGAAATAATCAGTCTAATATGTGACTTCCAGCAAGTTTTTTAAAAGCTCTCTGTCCTGCCAGCAAGAGACATTTTCCTGTGTCAGTCACATTGTCCACATTGGGTGCTGGCATTGGCTAGTGCTGTGGGATTGAATTCTGGCAGGAATCCCTGGACTCCTGGGGAAGTTCAACCTGATTGGAAATTTTATCATACTAAAATGGAATGTTATCTTCTGGAAGTCAGAAAATAATCTGAGCTAAATCCTCACTCAAGGTTCACTGAAAGAGCGAAGAAGTCCATTAATCTGATGTCATCTGGTAGGTTGTTTAGCAACCACAAGAGAGAGGACCAATGACTTAAGTATGTGCATTGCTTTGTTTTACCATGTCAGTATCCAGCAGGATTTCTGTGGCCCTCTATCCTGTGTATTACAGGCAAGACTGTGGAGCGTGCTGAGGGGAAACATGCCAGTCACTTGGAAATAAGAGATCAGTGACTCTTCTTCTTTGCCCCTGGGGAGCCTGAGGTTATTTCAGTCTTAGTGGTCTTCGGCTGAATTTTATTTTATTTATTTATTTTTTATCTTGATCTGAGGGTTGGTACCAATTTGCATAGGTTATTCAAAGAAGGGTCCTTATACTATGGGGCCTTATTCATCAGGCAGATGTAGAAAGTCAGAGTTAAAACAAGTTAGGAAACTATTTCTCAGATAAATTAAATCCACTCCAGTTCCTACTACTTTACGCTGTGGTTCAAGGTTAGGATGTCTTCACATTTCCCGATAGACCTCTAATGTTCTACACGGGATTGTCTCTTGCATCTTGCATATTATTTGTTCCACCAACTTTGGGGAGCCTGTAGCTCCTATGCAGTGTGCTTGACACTGGGAATATTGCTCCCCTGCAGTTTAAATTCATGGAGGAGATAGACATCAGCTAAAGAATCAAATAAATAAATCCTAATGCAGGATCACATGAATCCCTGAGGAACACTGTGGGGGAATGGTGCCTGCGGAAGAGATGGGAGTGTTCAGGGAGAAGGCACAGAAAGCACAAAGGCTCTCTGTGTGCTCTTACATGTTATGAGTAGTAATGGGTAATATCTGCCGGAACTTTATAAGCCCCTTGTTATGGTTGATACATTGTGTCAACTTGGGGAGTCTAGAGGTTTAACTAAGTAACTCAGCAGTTGTAAATCTTGGGGTAAAAAGGACATGCCCTTACCCTTGTGGGATGTTGTTTATTATGTTAATTTGGGAAGTTTAAAAGGTTAACTATGTGATTCAGCAGGAAGCCAGGGTGTTTATTTGTATTCATTCTAAACCTGTGCAAGAGGA